>JAQFVV010000218.1:956757-1276757 GCA_028023455.1 Epiperipatus broadwayi | reverse complement strand
AAAAAATCTCAGCTCTAATTTAGAAAAAAAAAAAAAATTGTAAAAGTCGTCAGATTTATGGAATTTAATTTTTGGAAAAGGGAATACTTTGATATATAAAAAAATGTGTGAAGAATAATCTACCAAACCTTGCTTGCATTTTTGACCCATTATCCATGACTGCAAATTTCCCAAGAATTCATATTAAAGAAAGAGATTAAACTATGGAGACAAGTTTTTGTTGTTATGTTAATTGTCAATATTTTAAATTCAGGAAAATTCAAAAAGAAGTAAGTTGCTACTTTTGTCGTATATTTAGAAATTTAAAATTTCATTTTTTAAAAATAAGGCACGAATTATTTATTCATAAACTAAAAAGTTGATAGTATAGGAAGTTCGCGCCTTTCTATTATCCAGCTGAAGATGTTCTGTACTTGTAAAATAAATAACAAGAAAGAGAATAAAGATTGGAGATAATCTTAAAAAGAAATGTGATATATAATATGTATTAAATAAATCTAAAAATCATTTTAAAATCATCTAACTTTTTATAAAGTAAACATGAAAATATTTGCAATTTTGTTCTTAATAGTCTGCGTATTTTGGTTTAGCGCGAATTTGTGTAATGGAAAAATAATCATTTGCCAATTGATTAAAATGATAAAAATATGAAAATCATAATTAGATAATTTTACTTATAGTGATAATCACATCATATTTCTCTAATTCAAATGAAGTGAAATAAATATTTATTTTTACAATTTTATTGGAAAAATATACCTGTTTACAATGCTCCAATTGATTAAAAGTGATACACATTAACGCAGGAGGGAAAATCAAATCAATAAATAATTTTAAAAAGAAAAATAAATATAAAAAGTGATTCTAAATAAATCGATAAAGAATTGTTCATTGGAATAAAAATAGCAGGATAAACTCATTTTTTTTTAATCTGCCCCAATTGGAATGGTAAATATATTAACCTAAGTATTATCGCTACGGAAACAGTTAAAGAACTTTTAAATTGGAAAAATATTCGGCATTGTAGTTCGTTTTATACATTCAACAAGGATAAAAAAAAAAAAATATATGCGCATCAGTTGAAATACTTGCCAATTAACAAGGTTAATTGTTAATAACCATTGATATTATCTTAACTCACCTGGATAAATAACTTGGATGAAGATGATCAAATGTAATGGATAAAATGTGCTTTTGTTTTTCTTTATCATTGTTATATATATTATACTTACGTAGTGTGTTGTTGAAAATTTTATTTTCAAACATGCGTTTTACTATGGCATGAAAATTATATATGTTTATTAGTTGGAAGAGGGAAAGGTGTAGAATATATATTTATTTTATGTATTTTTTTTTTTTAGTTAAGTGAGATCTAGGTGTATTTAAATTATAAGGCCTAGTATTAAAAATGTATTAAATGCACTAAGCTTGTTTCTCTTAAGTGAAATAAGTTAGTAATTGCACAGAGTATGATAATTGCCATTATCATATTCTGATAAAAGATAAGGCTGTGGGATAATGCCATCCGTTACAATGTTGAAATTCTAAATTTAAAATCTGTGCATATCCCAAAGTTCTAAATATTTTCTATATGTAATTTAAGTGCTAGTGCAGCTTAAATAGATGTTATTTGCTGATTTTTTAAGAATGCTCAAAATGTAACAGATGATAGTTTGAACATTATTTTATAGTTAAATAATATCATTTGCTGGGTATGTGGACAAAAAGGGGTACTGTGTGTTTGTCCTATCCATAAATTGTCTTAAATAAACTAGTTTTACTTCATGCCATATCTGTTGATTAAAGTTGTACATAGTGTAAATAAAGTTTGTTGTATTTAAAAAGTTATGTAGTTGCATGTAGTCTTATTGCTAATTACCACATCCAGATACTATTATTGTTATTGCTATCAGCCTATCAGAAGATTTATAAATTGACATCATCATCTACCAATATAGCACTATTCACTCTATTATTATGCTATATCATAATAATTTTGGTAAGTTTTAGAGGTTACTGGTACATTTAATGCATTATCACCCAATATTTAAATGTGATAACTTGTAATACAGTTTATTTTAAAACAATATATTTTAAAAAGAAACATAGTACTGGTTTGATTAATTTAATTAAATCCACAAAGCTATCATTCATTGATCTTGATCACATTGTTTATCATTATTTAATGAAAAGGAACTTGGTAAGTTATTGATTTTAATTGTCAAAAAGTTATTTCCATTCATACATTTTCAACTTTATGTCAGTTATAAAGTTTATGTGTAACTGCTAAATATAGTACTTAAGTTCGATTTATAGATTGAGAACTATTATGTGTGTTATGTTTGGGTAGTGGTAAAATCCCTCTTACTGACCCAAATATATTTTGTATAATGATTTTAGTGTTTGAACCCTGAGAAGAATTAGTTGTGTAAATTTCCAAATAAAATTTAAATTTATAATTAAATGTATATTTAGTCAATTGTTTTAGTAAGACTTGAAATTGATTAGTTTCATTGGTTTTATGAAAGTAGCTAAGCTTTAAAATGTGAATTACTTCTCTTAGTATAAAATAGATAATTTGTTTTAACTCTATAATAGATATTCTGGTCCTGTCAAGCTTGAAATCCCTATTTTTATTTACTTTATCTTTTTGCCAGTTAACACCATATTAGTTTATATTTTAAAATTTCAGTCTCCATCATCAACATTATTCTTTAATTTCATCTTGATACATTCTTTTATTTATTCATTCTCATTTGACTGATTCATTATTATAATTGATTGGTTATACATTAGCTGTTATTCTTTTATCATTTCAATTATTCGTTGGCTCTTGTTCTATCATTATCTCAACTATTCATTATTCTCATACATCTTTCTCTTCATTCTAGATTCATTTCAGCTCACTATTTGATGATCACTTCTTTCCATCATCCATTTAGTCATTTACATCATAATTTACTCATTAGTTCATTTTATAAGTTTAATTTTCATAATCATTCTGGAGATATAATTATTAGTTATCTAGTAGTTTGTTGAATCTCAGTTTTAACTCATCCCATCTTGTTGGTATGGATTTCAGGGCTGGTTTAACCAGAAGTATCTATCTTTATTAGTCGCCTTGTGATTTTCTTTAGGATTGACAGTCTCATGTTAATTTTATGTAATTCAGGAATCATTTCAGTAGTGTTATATTTGTAGTTCTTTATACTCAGATTCTTTACTGTGTGATACATTAGATTCTATAAGAGAATTGTAATCACTAAAAGGTGCTGCATGATTTGTTGATAATCAGCGAGATTAGGAAGCAAGGTTACTATGCCATTATGTAGACCAATGTGGATGGCATGATTCTGGTGTTGAAAACATGCAAGATGATTCATTGATAGTACAGCGGTCATGGGAGAAGGTCACAATATATATATATATATATATATATATATATATAACCATTAAATGTCTGTATTTTTAAATCATATAATAATAATTCAAACAAATTTATTTAATACAGTATTCAAAATTAAGTAATATATTCTTTACCAGAAGTACTTTCAATTGTTTCACTGACAATATCAACTATTAATACAAATGTACATTTGTATTAATGGTTGATAAAGATTGTCAGTGAAACAATTGAAAATACTTCTGGTAAAGAATATATTATTTAATTTTGAAAACTGTTAAATAAATTTGTTTGAATTATATATATATATATATGTTAAAACGAAGATTTGCACGGGTTAAATATATAAAATACATATTTTGCGGGTTCATCCGTGTTAAAAACTTTTAATATCAATATACTGACGTTTCGACTTGGTCACACAAGCCATCCACAGAGTTATAAAAAGGTAGAAAGACGGTTGTAGAGGTGCTACAATCACTGGTTTGAATAAAACATTAAAAATCCCACCAATAGCAAAAATGTTAAATTTAAGAATGTTTTTTAAAGAAATCTTTCCAAATAGGAGGAAGTTTGCACGTATCATCTTGCTTATTGATACAAAAGGCCAGATTGTATCAATAAGCGAGATGATACGTGCAAACTTCCTCCTATTTGGAAAGATTTCTTTAAAAAACATTCTTAAATTTAACATTTTTGCTATTGGTAGGATTTTTAATGTTTTATTCAAACCAGTGATTGTAGCGCCTCTACAACCGTCTTTCTACCTTTTTATAACTCTGTGGATGGCTTGTGTGACCAAGTCGAAACATCAGTATATTGATATTAAAAGTTTTTAACACGGATGAACCCGCAAAATATGTATTATATATATATATATATGTGTGTGTGCACATGTTATATACAGTCAGATATTAATAATATTACCAAGATATATATATATATAACAATACATGACTAAATATATATGATATTTTTATTAATATAATATTACACAAGGATAAGCAAATAAATAACTAATCACTCGCATCAATTTTTAGAGAAAACCAGCAACTATTTTGACATTACATAGCCATTCATCCTGAAATATGGATTTATGATGTGATCATGGAAATTAGCATTGGTTCTGAATCCATTCACTGATGTGGTGTCACTTAACTTATCAAAGTATGAATTAAAAAATGATATAATTTCCAAAATGTTCCAGCATAAAATACAGTTTTTATATTTTTTTTCCATGTGTTGATATAGATAACCAGTTATTTATTTATTTACATGCTTATGAGTAATTTAATCTACTAAATTATATATATACACAAAAATAATAAAATATAGAAAAAAATTTACTTGTGCATAAAATTACTTTAATATTTCAACTGGAGGACTAATTTTCATTATATATATTGAAACATTTACACCTGTTTCACCTATTATCTTCGATAATAATATATTTCATTGCACTCAGATTGCGTGTGTTTCTTCAAATTAAAACATTGAATGTGCTTATAATATAATAGAGTATGTGCGTGTATAATCGTCCTATTAGTTATAATATGAAAATATAGTCTTAAATATGTATATACGTGCATATTCATTTACATTTGTTAAAACTGAAATAAACATAACTGTGTAATTAAAATTTATCTATATAGCAGCATAATAAGTTTAGATTTATAATATTACTTATTTTTCAATATTCATTCTAAATAATTATTTATTTAAGTCAGTATTCATTTTGAATAATTTTCAAGTCAAATAATTTTCAGTTCTTTTGTTTGTCTAAAATTACACAAGCAGAAAGTTGTTTATCAGTTTTAGCATTTCCAAAAATAAATCTTTGGCTAAAATTTGACCTATTTAAAATTATAACTAAGACCAATTATAATATTCAGTCAGGCATAAATCTATACTAAGTGATGTGGCCACTCTCTTGGGAATATATCTTTCAACTATGACATAAATTAAAATAATAGAACCTTTCTAAATCCAGATTTAGCTATACCAAATAATTTACTAAGGAATAAATATATAGTTAAAGGCTAGTTCGAACCAGTCATCAGGTGATGTGGCATGAGAAAAGGAGGAGGGAACTGCTGTCAAAAATATGATCTAAAAAGAGCTGTAGTAACCATCAAAATCCATCTAAATCCAGCCATCTGGATCCATCTTTCTACTGTTGCTGTTGCTGTTAAAAGTTGCTGAAATATTTCTGAAGACCAGAGCTGAAAGTTAAATATGAAAATTGTTTCTGCCGTATTTAGCAAGCTGAATTCTAGAAAGTCAGTATTTAAGCTGTTCTAATCATGATTGTTGGCTAGAAGACCAGAGACAGCCGTTTACTCTTCGCAGACAAGTGACTACCATGGGAGAAGACATCCACCTCAACCATGCCCACCTGTGATAGAAAAAGAAGCCCACCTAAAATACCAGAGAGTTCCTTGAACAAACGGATGGCGAAAAAGTTGCCACAAAGTGAATTTACATAGCTGCATCCAGACTCAAACCCAGAGAGCCCAGCCTGATTTGATGGAGAGAAGCACATTAAATAATGCCTAAAAGACTTTACCGGTAAATCATTCTGCAGAATGTTTAATTTCATAACTAAAATTATTCTAAATGAAAAGCTACCCTAACTGATCAATCTTGTAATTCATAATGCCCTTTAAATCTTAAACTAAACCTTTTATATTAAATTTATTTAAAGCTTAGAGCACTCTCAAAATTCTTGCTTGATCATAAATTGTTTAAATGATTATTAATATTTTAAGTGAGCACAAATATTTAGTTTCTATAAAAACATTCAAACAAAGTTTCATTTCTAAATTATAAATTTATTGTTTGTTTTATGCAATTTATTCTTATGTCATCTATCTTTAGTTTTAAGTTCATGTTTATTAATTTATGTTATGTTCATCTGAACAGAGTTTGTGTGTTAAATGAATTATATGGGGAGGGGCGAGTAATCACTTTTATTATATCAAATTATTGTGACATAAAGAATATAGTCAAAACTCCCTTCTGAAACAAAACTATTATTTACGCTAGAGTGAATCAGTATTTATAATGCCCTAACAAGTTATTTAAAATGAAAATCTTTTGCTAATGTTATTTAAAATGCAGTTTTGCATATATTATTTAAAATGTATCTTTTTCTCAATTTATTTAAAATGTATATTTTGTGTATGTTATTTAAAACACAGATTTTGCTCAGGTTGTTTAAGAATTATATTTGCATAAATGATTTAAAATATGTATTTTGCCAATTATTTAAACAGTATATTTTATGCAAGCTATTTAAAATGTAGGTTTTATGTAAGTTATTTGAAACACCTTTTGCATTATTAGTAAGGTCTATTTTGACGAGTTATTTAAGATGAGTAATTTATTTAAAAATCAATAATTTGTGTGAGCTGTTTACTAATCCATATTTAGATTATTTAAAAATCAGTTTGATGTTAGATGTAAATTATACTACATATAATTAATGTTTCCAGTTCTAATAAATCTAAAGTTTGCTATAATTTTCGTTTAATTAGAGAATAAAAAACTATGCAGAAAACCTTAAATCAGATTCTCATTAATCGCCTTTATCATGTGATTTAATAATCTTATTTATGAATGGACTGGTGGTAGTTGCACTGAAAGAAGCTAAGATTTAGCGTAGTTAATTTATAAAATATTAATTTAGCATTGCGAATGTATTGCTAGTTTGTATAAATATGCATATCTACTTGCTATACCTATAATGGCTGACATCAGGATTGTTGTCACATCAAGTCACGCCTCAAAAGTTTAGGCAACTGTGACATTTCTTCGTATTTAATGGAACCAAAGCATTTCCAAAGGGCTCATAAGCCACTCTTCTGTCCACTTAATAAAAAGTCCTTTTCCATTATAGTAAGCATATTGGTTAGGAAACGGTTTACTAGGTAAGAAACCTCAATTAAGAATACATTTGAGGTGCATTTATCTGATACTGTAGTTTATAACGCACAAGAATCTAATGTTCGACTGCCGCATCTCGGTTCAGCTTACCTAGAAATTAACTTCAGTTTTGATCCGATTCTGAATCTGAGTTAATATGTTTATTTGTATAGTAATTATTATATCATGCAAATATATTTATAATATAATTCTAAACTTAGTATTAATAATACAATCTCTATCAGTTACTAATAAATCGATCCCTCTAGCTGTTACTTATTTCCACTATATAAAACATAACATGAATTGGGACATGAAAGATGACATAAGCTTATTAAAAAGTCATATGCTAATTAAATCATTTGTAAACCTGAGCATCCACTCATTGCTTTGTGATATAATTTTTAACCCTGATATACTCACCTGCGTGTGAACTCTATAATTAGCTTTGTAACCCTGAGTCACTCACCTGCGTGTGAGCACACTATATGAATGACTGCAATAATATATTTTTCATAACCCTGAGTATACACTCACCTATGTGTGAGCCAGCTATACCCAATTTACTATGCTTTAGTATTTATTAAATATTATATTAAATTTATGGAATATAAATTTGTCTCAGTCACATTACTTGCTCATTACCTTATGAATCACTAGTTAAGTTATATAATATAATATGTAATAGGGGGATGTCTCATGTTTTACTGCTTTGCTATTGCTGGAATGTGATTAAAGAGATATCGAGTGTAACCTCAGGCATGTCATTCGTGATGGGTTGACTTGGAAGCGTGAGTGAGAGTGTTGAGGTATGATCAGATGTAGATATTACTATCCTGACTTGGTTAGCTTTTGGTTCTTTGGCTCGGACTCTCAGTCTGTTGAGCAAATGTACAAACCTGACTGTTACAATATATATATATATATATATATATATATGACTGTTACAATATATATATATATATATATATATATATTGAAGTGGTCAATCTGATACTCAGATTGAGCTTTGCAGCTCACTCTGAATCTCCCACCACAAAACCATATTCAAACTCCATCCTTACACCTATATACACATTTATTAATACATTTTTGCTTAATTATTAAAATAATCATTTATTTAAATATGTATAAATATCTTAATCTAAACACCTTCAATAAATAAATATTTTATATTATATTAATTTGTATATGTGTGTAATGTATACATATATATCATAGTTGATGTGAGATTATTTGTAAAAAGTTTATAATATCAAAATATTTTATATTAATTTGTATTTTTTAAATTATGTTAAATTTTATTATTTATTTTAGTAATGGTGGTCAGAAAAAATTCTGATGCAATTCTGCCAAATATTCTCAAATGCAATTAAGTCAATTAACCGGAAATCCATTGGTGCAGATTAAAATGTTATAATCTTATAAAAGTAATGTAAGAACCATTAATGGAAATTTTATCCATTTCAAATTTGTTTTAAAATCTAAGATTATATTTTAAAACAATCATTTAAGAAATTCTTAGCAGGATTGCATTGTCTTAAAACTTACAAGAACAAAGGTGTGCATCGGTCTGAAAATTGCAGATCGATAAAGTATATAAAATGCTTAAGGTCATATAGCTAAAATCATTCCAGAACAACTTTAAAATTATATAAATAGTGCTGGATTTGAACACCCAGGGAGAGAAGTAATTTAATAGGAGCAATGGCAAGTGTGAATCCATGCTAGTTTTGTTTCTGATTCAATGTATCATGAGTAGATCAAACTTCACCTTTTCTTGCCATTCAAAATGCAATCTTTCCCAATGCCATTTCCCCGGATCCAGATACTCGTGAACTATAACCATGTATCTATATGTTAAATAATGAAAGTGTTGCCTGCCTTACTCACCTGAATAAAAACAAGATCTAGTCTTCGATGGATGCTTAAAATTATTCAAGATCCACTGTCAATAGTGAACAAGATAACACATTCATGTTGTTGCTATAACTCATAAACTTATGTGAATAATCTCAATTTTAACCTAAATTTCTTGTCTAACCATTCCTTTAAAAGTAATTTTTAGCTGATCTATAGATCAGAAATATCTTACCAAATAATATAATTTATAAACTCTTACGTGATCTGTTAAAATGTGTCTAACACTAAACTCTCTTAGTATTTCTCCTATCATTGAGCCTCTAATAAATAATTATGATTTCTTATTTCACTTTTGTGTGGCAATGATATTTGTAATTTTGATTATTATATTTTATATTTTTGTATTTTTAAATAATATGCCAATAACCTCCTAAATTAGCGAATATGTTTGATCTTTCTTTTAAATCCCTCCCCCCTTTCTTTTATGGGGAGATCAATTAAGTTTAGTTAAAAACAAGTTTTATTATTTTCATGAGAGTGAACACTTGCCAGTTTAGAAGAAAACATTTTAATTATCTCATAATGTTATAATCTAAAAGCAGAGTAGAATTCTGTTCTTTTTCCAAGAAATGTTTTCCTAATTTAATTTAATAGCGCTAGTTTTAAAATCATAAAATGTGTTTATGTTAATTTAAATATTTTGTTGATAAATAACCACCACCTAACTCCTATATATATATATAATTATTTGCAATTATGATAAAGTACTTAGAACCGAATATCCATGTTTGTTTCAACGTTTGTCGGAAGTTAAGTATGTAAATTAATGTAACAAGGGGAGGGGAATTCTCTATTTCCAGTATCTTATTATTTTTATTAATAAATTTAAGTTTTTCATTACTGTTTAGTGTTCTAATCATACAATTATGCTGGATATTCCCAAAGTATATAGGTATTGATTAATGTATTCTTATTTTAAAAGTTTTATATGTATATGTTTCCAAGTGTTGTGTGCATATCGACCTCCTCATTCGTTTATGTATATTTGTGCTTCATTCCACTGGGTGTATCAGAAAGCCCAACCCCATATTGTATCTCCAAGTCCAAGAACCTGGCTCTTAAATCCCCTGGGTACTTATTGTGTCACTTGAGATAACTGGATAAAAGCGTTCCAGGAAAATCCCACCTATTGCACCTCACAGTGATTTATTCTTCATTCGTGAGTCGATTCTGCCAAAGTCTGCAGACATAAATTGATCTTTCTTCTTCAATGATTTTCAGAAGCATCTTCTAGGATCCACGACTGGATCATATAAATCACAACCATGCATGCACTGCCTTCTTAGTCTTAGTTCCAAATAAAACCTATTAATATCCCTAAGCCATAATGTTCTGATTCTACTAGGCAGATTTCTTTATTATATTTATTAATATTTTCATGTGTGTTTTATTTTGTGATGCAAGTATGTATGTTCTAAATTAACTCTCCCACACATGTTTCTTACTCAGAATAAGCTGAGATTACTTCTTTTAATAATGATAATATTATTTCAATAATAAAATAATCTTTATTAAGTAAATTCGGTCAAATGCTATTTTGTTCTTCTTTCTAGGGGTGGACTCATATAGCGCTATTAAAATTATATCTACAGATCTTATAGTTTATCAATTATTGGCATATAAATCAGCCACAATAAAATAAAAAAATAATGAATATATTTGTAATTTCTTAAATTTTAAAAGATAAATTTCATCTTATAAGAGGCCAATGACGACTAATGAATTATAATCCCATAAATCATATGTAGTTTCTTTAAATTAATAAATTATCATATATAACAACTTTCAGAATTATTATTTCATTTATTTAAAATATTATATTAATAAATTATGCTTGCTCTGACTAGATGATCACCCACTAATCCTATATATATATATATTGTGAAACGTTCAATATTTTAGATATATCAAATCTTATAATAAATGCTTCACTGTCGTGTCATTTCCAATTAGAGTCTCTTTCTATCTCCGCTTTGCATGCCGGCGGCGGTGAGAAATAAATGATATCGGTATAATCGGGATTGTTGCTCATAAGTTGGTAGATCTGGAAAATAGGGCAGAGTTCATGAGTGTTCCTGACTTATGTATCTTGCGCATGATTGGACTTGAGGTATTTTTGCCTAGATCCTATATCATGTTGTATGAATGGACAAAACCGACCAGTACAATATAGTAAAATGATGGTGAGATATTAAAGTAATTTTATACACAAGTAATTTTTTTACTATATTTTATTATTTTTATATATTTTCTTTAGTTAGCTTATATATATATATATATATGTAGATAACTTATATATATATATATATATGTAGATAACAAGTTGGGCCAGACCAAATGCTGTTGACGAATTATCTTATTCTTTACAAGTTGGTGAAAAGTTGTTGGATTATTTTGAAAAGAAATTAAATTTAAACTATCAACTAAATAAATTAGGTAAGTTTTACTTTTACAGTTTTTATTTTCTGCACAACTAGCATTGCATTTTATCCTAATTGTCTTGATGATTATTGCTAACTTATCAACAACTCTATTAAAAAAATGAAAACTCATATAAACATTTTTTGTTATGTGTTTACTATAACATCTTACGTTTTTAAGGTAAATAAATAATAAGGCCACTATAACTAGTTAGCTATTTAAAATATATTGCTAAGAGAAAAAAAACTGAAAAAAATCGAACTAAATGCCAAAGTCAGATAATATTAATACAATAAATAAAATACTAAAACAGTGACTAGAAACATTTTTAAAAATTTAACATTCTAAAAAAAAAATTCAAATGAAAAACTAAAGTTAGATCTTTCTAATTCAAGAGTTTATGTACTAGTTCGTGGAAGCATGCGAAATATTGATTACCCTTAATATAATTGGAATACTTTTTTGTATAACATCTTTATATTTATCATAATATTAGATCATACATGTATGCTCATTCCTACATCCCTTCTACAATTTAATAATATTTTATAATTATGCGTTGATATACATCTCAAGCATAGGAAGAAACAAAGTAAAACCATCATTTTATGCACTTTATCTTTACTTAATTTATAAGCATTTGAATGATTTAAACATTAATATGATTTTAGATAGGCATACTCATCTTATAGTTTACATACATTCTAAGCAAAACGTGAAAGGATGATTAACATAAAAGAAGCTTGCAGTTGGCAGATAATTGATTTGACACGCATGTACTAAATCGATAAATAAATTCCCAAGTAATAAGTTATAGATGTATAACATAAACATTTTAACGGTCGGGGAGGAGTCTGTGAACGTATCTGCCGTACAAGGGCGCCATCTAGGCATTTGAACCTAGAAAAATTTATATAGTAGGCAGATACGTACGTTAAGATTCAAATTTTTTTATATATATATTATTCTGACCGTTTGCCCAATGTCACTAGCTCATAGAGTAGTAGAGATTTAAACATTTTATAAGTTTTAATAGATTTAGATTCTCAAAATATATTAATATTTAAAACAATAAAATAAAAGAAGCCACTGCCAGTAATTAACACACAAATAGATTTTTATTGACGCACATTTAAAATTGAGGAATAAATTTATTTTAGATTTTAACATTAATAATTTTTTTTTAATTTAAATTACTATTTTAAATAGACCACACAGATGGATTTTACTTTAGCATGTCGAGCATAGATAGTCTACATAGATTTTTTTTTTTTTTCACTTAAAAACTTATCAAAACATTCATTCAATCTCAGACTAAAAGTTTGTAGTCAACCCAATGCCTGCTTCCAGATATATAGTAGCAATCAATGCAATATGAAGATGCTATCATAAAATCACTCCGACAGGAATGTGCATCTGACAGCGTGATATTATTTGAAGGAAATGATCCATGTCTAGATCAGGAAAGTGCCTCTGTCTGACTAAGGAATCATGTATATAATTTTTTTTAAAGAATGCTACGTATGGGGAAAAGCGGTCTTTCTGCCGTCTTATAAATCCCTGTCCATAGAGCTAGAAGAGGTCAATGGTACAGGAAATACATCTGCCACCATTTCAATGATATGACTGCCACTTTGTGGTCATGCATTCAGTTGGGCACATTGCCCTGTATGTGAAACACCCTTCACATTACATTAATATAAACAACCATATATCCTTCCACAAGCATTACCCTAACCACGAAACAAATAGCCTGAAATTAAAATCCCTTAAACTAAACATAAACGAATTTAAACATAGTTATTAATCTTTATCCATGCAGCTATCCATACCCAACTTTATATTTAATATATTTTAGTTAAAACATAAGACACACACACAAAAAGAAATAGAAATGATTGCTTAAACATCTGCATAAAAAAATATTAACAATTGAATTTGCATTCTTTAATTCAGATAAGAGTTCTTATTTTCAGCTATTAATTCATTGCAATTTTCAAAAAGTTCTTATTAGATAGACACAAGAGTTCATACTTTACGGATTGAGTAGATTGAGAAGTCCATCTTCGTGATCACTTTTGTAGACTGTTTGTCCTTCTTTGAAATGAAACCGCTACTTGCCATTTATTTGGTCAGGAACTGTCATCAAGAGGCCTCAGCTGTTGTCCAGAAAATTAAATTTATTGCAGACTTCCACATCGTGAAAATCTGCAATATAGCTAGTTATAACGATATATTCATAGTCAGCTCTCAGATAACAATTATAATAATAATTTGGCTTTTATATTTTTATTAGTCTCTTATCATCCAATCTTTGGATTCAACCGGCAAGACGTCACTAATCCTCTGGTGTTTCAATTACGGTCCATGCTGACATTTCTGGTGTTTGCATTGGTCATTTAATTTCTTTGTACTCTCTTATCTGACCCTTTAATTTATTTTAAATGCCTCAAGGGCCAGCTTGATTTTGAACAATCATTTAATTAATAAGACAATCTTTTCCATTTTCTAAGATTATAGAAATCAACATTATTTCTATTTTCAAAAATATCAAATCTTTATATCTTTACTTTTTTACAAAAAAATTACTTTCAAATATTTTATTTTTTTAAAAGTTTTTAAAGTTGTCCATCATGCGATCTCTCTCTATATATACGTTAAACAGTTTTTAAATTTCAGTTTTTAAGTTAAGTTTTTTTCTTTTTAATAAATCAATTTTTATTTATGATCTTTTATTTTAATTTTAAAATAATATGATGGGATATTATATTCCGTTACAACATAAATAATATTGAATAAAATAATATTAAATGATTAAAATAAATTTTACTCTCCAGTTTCTTGAGACTTCATTGGACTTGGGGTCTCTGAATGTGCTCTATATCTGGTCAACAAGGTAGTAAGGACTTTCTTCTTAACACTACATCAGTCTGGTGCTCTTCATGATCATTCTTGGCTGGATCTGGGTGGCTATATTTCAAAGGCTTGGACAGAGATGGAAGGGTGCACTGAAGCGAGCTTCTACCCCTTAATTATCTTGCTGGCTGAGGTAGAAATTGTCTTCATTCTAACTTTAAGTTCTCTGCTGTGGCAATATGGAAACTGTTATTTTAGCTTTACTAAAAGGGATTTTATGTAGAGACTCGGCTCTGTACCCTTTCTTCTTGCTTTAATATAATATTAACAGATACATGTCTTTTGAATTGCGACCTGGATATAAGGCCTGCACAGCAGATAACTGGAAATACTCAGGTAAGCAACAGGAGCTCATAGGCACCACAATATTTTGACAACCTCGATCTCTCTTCCGCAATGATTGCAGCAATAATCATCAAATTACTAGGTCTAGTATTCCACAGCAATGATAGTCTTCATAAGCAATGTCTTCATTAAATTTGGAGTGATAAATAATTGTGATGATAAAAATATAAGACTAGTCAGTCTGCAATGATCAAACAATAATAATATAATCTAATAAACTCAGATCTCTCTGACAGTGTCTCGCTGGATGGTGAATTCTTTATATGTCTCTGGGAATCTATATGATCAGCACCTGGTAAACAGTATATATAGCACCTACACTACATAATGAATTTGGGTAACCCTCTTTGAACAATTGCCTCAAGCTTTTATCTTGGTGGCTATTTGATTTGAACAATGCACATAATTTTCTTTTAAAGAATTTTATCTTTAATTAATTTTTTTTTTCTAATTTAATTTTATCTGGATTGACTCAGATCACTATATTGATAAACATCAGTTTAAAATTTTAATACAAAAAAAAAAAAACTCTTTTGCAATGGATTAAAACTAGAAATATCTACATAACAAATAAACAAGATGTTTCTATATATGCATTGGCATCCGAATTCCTTGAACTCTTTTGTTCGTAAAAATAAAAATGAATATTAATACATTAATGTATTTTGATATTTGGTGAAACAATGGCCACCTGACTTTTCTTAATGCATTACCATAGAAAATAACTGATAATTTAAAAATAAAATATAGACACATTGGAACATTTGCAGTTACTTTTTAATTATTAAATATTTTTATATAACATGTTCCAACATTTTACAAAAAAAAAAAAATGAAATAAAATTATTAATGTGAGACTTTGTGTTTATTAAAATAACAAAATAAATAAATTAAAACAAAATATTATACGCATATATCATACAATCATATGTGTCAATTTACAATCTGTAGCTAATATTGCTTTATTCTTGAGTGTGTGTTGGTAAGGAATATAAATATATATATATACAAACCATACTCATCCATTTTATACTATGTTTATATTCCATCGCCAGTTAATTATTATAATTATATAATAACTACATAGATTAGTAATGGTATATATATATATATGAGCCATAGCTTCGACTACAGCCACTTTGTGTGTGGTCACTTTCAGAGTGCCCAGCACAATCTGTAATCTATTTCTAGTTGTTATACAAAATCATATAATCCCGTTTAAAACTTCACTTACCTATTTCCGTCTCTATGTTTTTACTATGAAAATGATTCATGTTTGTTCTCTCACTCATGTTTTTTGATCTTTTATTGTTATTAATAATAGACATCTCTTCATATTTTATTTAGTAATCTGAATAATATTTGTCCTTTAAAGTGTTCAGATCTCAGATTCATAAGTAAGAATTGTAAAATGCATTTATTAAAACTCGTTCTATTCAAATACTTGGGCATATATTTGTAATAATAAGTTATTTCATCAAAGGCAATTAATTTTATCCATTATCTTTCCATTGATATTAATAATCTGACAAGTTCTTTGTATTTGGTTCTAATTTACCAATCTCTATTTTAATCTTTTTAGAATTTATCTTTAGTTCTTTTTTTTTACTTTCTTCTGATAACTCTGGAAACATTTCCTGAAGTGAAACATTATTTGCAAAAGCAATCACAGTTATCTGAAAATTCAAAATGATTTAAATAAACTCTTTTTATGTTTACTTCTTTTGCTTTACATTTGAATCCACAAAATATTTTTATATACAAAAAAACAATTAGCTTTTATTTATTTTATTATTTAGTCAAATAAGCACATATCTTTTTCGTGTTTTTATTTATTAGCTTCCATATTTCTAAGTAGTACATGATTCTGATACAATACCATTATCAGCAAACAACTTTTGATAAATGAGTAATTGGAAGAAAGAAAAATCAAAATAAATTATTTTCTATTTTTATATATTTTTTTTTATTTTTAATAATAGCTATGCACCAGATTTTTTTTATTTTTATTATTTACGAATTTTATAAAACAATATTGACAATTTGGGTATAACAAAGATTATGAAATAATTAGTTTAAAAAAGTTTTATATAAAAAATAATAGAAAACACTGAAGTTGGAGTTTTTTAATTACAATAACTACTCGCTGTGCAGTGATAAAACCTATTGTTGTACATTCTCTAGAAGGTGTGATATTTTATATAATAATAATAAAAAATATAGGGAAATATGGTTGGCAACAATAAGCAGTAGCTTGTATGAGAGGCAGCCAGAGTATCTCAAGCATTTACAGTTTAAATGATTCTTCCACAATTGTGCTTTGACATATTATTGCACATCTCCAATAAAAAATATTGTTGCAATTGTATTATAGTAAAGTCATAGAAGATTAAATGTAAGTCACATTGATGTAAATACATAGAATATTAATGTCTAAACATTCTCAATTATACATTTAATACATGCATTCTTGTTTGCTAATATATATATTGTAACAGTACATAATGTCGAATGGAACAGAACAATTCCATAAGTGTTACTATCTAATAAACAATTATTTATTATTAACATGGAAGGGTTCAGGGATCCTCTTATAACTATCATTATATGTTACCAACCAGATAGCCATTCTAATTTAATGGGAAACCTTATCTAGGTGCAGTATCTGTTAGCTAGGGCTAACTTGGGGGATTTATTGGTTTAAGCCAACAGATTCAAAATGGTATCTACAGTAACTTTCTCATATTAACATTCCTATTCCACCAAAACCTGTGACTGTACAGATATTATTGATATCTTGATCTCAAAGTTGGGACAACCATTTTGACAGATTACCAAATCCCCCATCCTCATCGATACTATTTATACAATACCTTGTTTCTACTGTTGGGGATGATTAGTGGTAAATATCCATAGAATGTTTTAAGAGATTAAATGTGAAGATGTATATTTGTTTTCTTTATAAAATAATATTTATTACAATGTTGCCATCTACCATTTGAAGTTAGTGAATGTACTTATTGTTAGCTATGTCTGATTATTTGAGTTTAGAAATAATTTACTGTAGATTTGTTTGTACTTAATTTACAATTCACTGCAGGTTTATTTGTATTTTTTTATAAACAGACAACATGCCCTATATTACAAAAATATGGAGACTTTGAATTTAGTGCACAATGATTTACTAGTATATAGCTGTAGATAATCGGCTAGCTTTGTAGAATGTTTCTATAATTATGGCTTTTTGAGATTTTGTATATTATGATAGAAGATCATTGAAAAATGTTATGTAGTTAGATTGATGGCTAATTGTTCACTAACACGATCGTATTTGCTTCTTAGAAAGTTTATTAATTAAGTATATCTATGTAGTATTTTTTTTTATTCTGGCATATTTGATTCTAATCGTACTGTTTGGATTTTATATATTTCAAGTATCTGATCTTGAATATTTGATATTATTAAAGTAATTTAACCATGTATTATAATATTAGTTTAGCATTAAGAGAATATATAAAGTATTAACAAACGTATTTATTTCAGCGACATTTTATTTAAACTTAAAAAGATATGCATGATCATGTTAATGGTTAAAATATATATGTGATATGTCCACAACATATTTCATTAGAATAAATGGTATAACAATTATCATAATAAATAATTAACCAAGATTATATTGAACAGTCGATCTGAAAACCATAGAAAATCAATCATAGTTAATAGAGGTGCAAAGTTTCATAAAATGTAGATAAATTCAATTTTTAGGATGAGTTTAAATATTCCAGTTCAATTTGAAATTAGTTGATGTAGTAAAAATAAAAGTAATAAACCTGACGAAATTATTAGATCTCTGTGAGTAAATTAGAATTCAATGTATTGAATAATCAACATTAATTATATAATATGTGTTGCGTTACTGTTTACCAAATTAATTTTGTTTTCTTTATCTGCTTTGTTCTAACCTCCCTTAATAATAATTTCTAAAATTTCTACCCATCACACCACCGATTATGAAACAAATAATTATTCATATATTTCCCACAGGGATCATTTTATAGACTGATAATCAAAAAAATAGTTAAACAGGTAGAAAATTATAGTCGATCAATAAATAAACTCAGGCAGATAGATTGACCTAGTTAAGTAGATATAATCAATCTGTCATAGTAACCACTACTAAATAACTTGATTGAAACAAAAATTAAATTAAAAAGAAAATTCACTTAAAATTATTTTTTAACGAAATTTTTAATAACACCTGTAAAATCTTTATTTAGATATGATTGCATTACCAGATTTTGATGCTGGTGCTATGGAAAATTGGGGATTGATTACATTCCGGGAATCATTGTTGCTTGTAGATAATACTTCTCCATGGTCCGTTAAAAAAAGAGTAGCAGATATCATTGCACATGAAGTCGCACATATGGTATGCTTATAAATACAAAATAATTATTTTAAAAAATTTATTAGTAGTAAAAAGACAATTTAACCATTTTAAGTCATAATAAAAAATCATATCTTTATTAATATTTTCCTGAAGATTTATGATGGTGGTATTTTAGTTATATTTATATATTGGACTAGTCCCATCATCTTAATATTAAGTGTTGAATGTGTTTTAAAAAATTAACTTTATTTTATTCCAATTACATTCAACTGTTAGTAATACCACATAAATTAATATATGCACAACTTTTTGAGAGTTGTTGCTGGTCAGCTAGCAACACCTGACCAAAGAGGAAAATACCTCTCGAAATTTTGTGCCCGTTGTAAATATACTAATCTGGATGTAATTACTAACAAGTGAATGTAATTTGAAATTTTAAATAATGTGAATTTTTTCTACATGTAGTCAATACACAATATTAGATAACGGAAATAGTCCAGTGTATAAATATAAATATATTTACTGAATATCAATAAATAATAAATGAATTATTTAATCTACTGACAAACATAGCTCATGGAAAATCACAAAATATTAAACTTTCATATTACTTTACAGTTGATAAGGATTACAAGTAATCGGAAGCTCTACTGATTAATTAAAATATATATTTTATTATTTTTATCGTTAAAATATTTGGAACATTATTTTCCATTACAAACCGATATTTTGACTGACTAGCATCCGCCATTATAGCATGTCTGCCATTGGTTATCAAATTGAAAAAAATAAATCTGGTAATCATCAATTCAAATACAACTTTTATAACTTCAGATACAACCAGTGAGGTCCGCTGCATATATATTGAGCTATGTGACATCACAGATAAAGCTCTGCAGATAATTTTTTGGACATCCTACAATAAGTCAACATGGAGATTAAAAGCCACTGTTCCTTTTTTTGTATCTATTTCTTTTTCATTTAAACTGACAACCCTATTTTTAGTTTACATTATGGAATATAATAAACTAAAGATCAGCATTTCAAGCTAATGTACATGCTCTTTTTTATGAATGTTAATAATAAAATGAATACTTAAGCATTTGGGTTGAAAGAATAGGTGGATTCATTCTATTCTTTTGCAAAGGCTTTATCTTGTGTTGGAAATGAAAGTATTCATTTTATTATTAACATTCATAAAAAGTGCATGTACATTAGCTTGAAATGCTGATCTTTTAGTTTATTACAATATATCGTGCTATATAAATATCTCATTTACATTATGGAATATACAAAAATGTATAATTAAGTTCTTAATTAATTAAAAAAGGATGTTATAATTATATTACAATTGTAGTTTTTATTTTAAATTCATCAAAACTAAAAATAGGCTTGAAAATAGCTTCTTAATTAAAAATTATTTTTTAATATTTTAAATAAAACCCTATTAAAATTAATATTTGTACTCATATGTATCTTAAATAATCATATTTTTTAAATTAAAACTTAAAATTTTAGCAGCATCAGAAACAATTACAATAAAGTATTTGTATCAGAGATTTTTTAATATAATTTTAAACAATTTGCTTCAAAATATCAAATATTATCACAAAATTATTCAACATTTAAATCATTATTAAACATTTATTAAAATAAATTTTTCAAGCTGTATTCCTTTATTTTAAGCTATAATTATATATGCAAAAACATACTATCAAGATTACACAGGTTCTGTGTTATGAGATTAATCCATCTCAATATGTTTTATTTACTTGAAAAAAAAATGAACAGGTCATTTCAAAAAATGCATCAAGGCTGTATAAGAGTTGACCTCACTTCGGGGCTGATGGATGGTTTTGATAAGGATTGATCTAATGTAAAAGATATATTGAGATAATTATAACTAACTGTTCGAAAAATATATGCAAATTAAAAATAAAAATAAATTAAACTCTATATAAGTTCTGAATAACAAAATATACTTGCCAATGTAATAAACAGAATAATTATCCTTTAAAATATTAGAAACTAAAAACGATAGTAAAAAAAAAATATTAGAAACTGAACCGACTTATGCAGTTGTGTGCCAGATTCATAGAAGTCATCCATGAAAAATTAAAAAAATGTGATTTAATGACAAAAATTTTAGAGTAGGTAATAAAACTTCATCGATTCATTGTTTTTATTAGATATCTCTCTCTCTCTCTCTCTCTCTCTCTATATATATATATATATATATATATATATATATATCTCTGTCTGTCTGTCTGTCTCTGTCTCTCTCTCTCTCTGTCTCTTTCTTATTTGATTATTTCATTTCTTAAAATCTGTACCATAGAACCAATTTATTTTCAGATTTCTGTTCTAATGTCCTTTAAATCGTCATATTATTTCCCTTATTATTGAAAAATGACACACGGACAGTTTTTTTTTTTTTTATTTGAAACAACATGCAGTATATTTTACTGTCCTTTTTTGTGTGTATGCCTGTGCAGGCATACTAAATAAAAATTATTATGAAGAATAACACTTTATCAATGGGATTTATTAAAACTAACTTTTAATTTTTAATTCATTGCAACTGGTTGTTGTTTTTTTCCTTCTGTTACAGTACAAATTATTTTATTAAATGAATAAAGAATATGGCAAATTTGAAATCATACTAAGTTAGATTGGATCTCAAGAAAATCTGATGAAAATTAAAAAAAAAAAACATCATTAAACGATTCTATGCATTTGACATGCACAACACATTGTGAAAGTGATGATAAAAGTGTTTTAGTGCTAGAAAGATTATACTTTATTGGAAATATAAAATTCACACAAAATAAATGGCAATTATTTTTTTCAGTAAGTAGTTAAATAACAAAGTTTAATCTCAAACCACGATTTGAAAGCTTTCTCCCCTAATGCTTTATTATTGTAAAATGAAAATCAAGATTTTTACTAAAGATTTAAAAAAGCAACAGATATCGAATCACCTTCCAGTATTGTTGATAAATGGTAAAATAATATAGGTAATTATTGTGAAACCTGAGCAGTAATTTACAAGAATTACATTGAATATTTGCCAAATTATTTGATTATTCAGTTACTCTGCAATTGTTTTTTTTTATCTACCATTTTTAACATAGTTTATAATTTGAAATTTAGACTTATTATTCTTCTCCTTATTAATAATGTTAAGTGATAGTGAACTTTAATAAGAAATAAAAGTAATAATTAAAAATATAACACAAATAATGTTATTTATTTATTTACATACATTTATTAGTACACAAACAACACACTTATATGTCTCTATGTATAATTTTTAGTGGTTTGGAAATTTAGTGACCTGTGAATGGTGGAATCAGTTATGGTTAAATGAAGGCTTTGGTAGATATTTTCAGTATGTTGCAACAAATGAAGTTGAACCTTCTTGGAATATGGTAAGATTTATTACAAAAACATGCATACTCAAGCATACCCACACATATATTAGTATAATAACTGCATTAAAGATATTTGTAATAAAGAGGGGAGAATTTTAGTTTTTCTACTATAGATTTAAACGTTAATATTATTAATCTTCATCTAACGTGAAATAAATAATGTTTTCTTGTATCGAATATGTTTTATAATATTTTAACCTCATTATGTATATATATATATGAAAAACAAAAAACAAGTTAAAAACTTGCTAACGCTTGTATTTATGTCAACAGATGGCGTTCTACCAAAAACACCGTCAAGCGTATGTTTACATTACCTCTAACTTTAATTCCACTTTCAGATCATGATTTCAAGCTATTTGCTATCGTCAGTGAAAGACAGGAATTTTAGAAACTAGATCTAAACACAAACTCTGAGCATTTATGAAACAGTTTCTATTCAGCTTGCAAGCGTGAATCTTTTAGACACGTAATGTCTTCAAACTCAGCATAGCAAGCCAGATAGCTACATGGGTCTGATCTCAGTTCAGCATCACCACATAGTAGAAGCCTCTGCAATATATATCATATATTTTATTTTTTTTCCTTTTCAAATAATTATAAAGTATAATTATAAAAATAAGACAGGTGTTTTTTAATGGTAAAATTTTATTTGTAAAATCAATTAATTTTGGTCTAACCCCATTGGCTATTCTCAGAATAAACTATTAAATATATTATGATGGAAGAAAATGATAACAATATTTATATAAATGAATCCAAAATATCACTACTTTTAATCATTATCTTGTTTAATTTTATTATGAATTAAAAGAATGCACTATTGTACAATAAATATCACTTTAACTCAAAGTTAACAAAAATAATCATAGCCAAAATATATTAAATTAAAAGACAACCAGATTTTTAACTTGCACTTTCATGCAAACATGTATCATATATACACTGTGGAAGTTTAAGTTACTATATTAGAGATAATTGTACTCTGATACCTTTTTCTTAAAATTAATATTTATAATAATAAATATAATTTAACCAACTTATAATGAATGTAGCAAGTTTATTCTAGGTAATAATTAAAATAATCTATAATAATAATAATACATATCTTTGCTTGACCTGGGTATTATTGACTTCATTTCAAATCTTGCTAACTAAAAGAAAATCCTTTTTTGTTTGTAAAAAAAAAACAACAACAACAAAATATTAAACGTATAAATACGTTTTTTCTTACTTTTTTACAAAATAAATAGTGTTTCTTCACCTTTTTGGCAATGGATTTTGATAATGATGACTCCTTTCACTTCCTTATGCATGGCGTGCATTAATATGCAAATAATGTAGATAATTGGCGCAGGTTCTGTGAGAAATTATTAAAATTATTTTTAAATTGCTTAATGAAATATTAATAGATGAAACTGTTAATTTATGCTTAGCAAATAACTATACTACTTTCAACAATTAAAGTCATTATTACTTAGAGATCTATAAATAAGTTTTAAATTAAAAGTTCAAAAATAAAATAAATTGATAATATTTTTTGTTTTATGAATGCTTGTCTCTTCGTTAAGATTTTCTTTAGTGGTGTGGATTTAATTTCTCCTTTATTTTGATGAATTATGATGATACTTAGGTAATCATTTTCCCAGGGATTACCACCAATGGAAGGATGACTTGGGGAGGGGTGATTTTGTTTTCACAATAATAATTGAATCAAAAGATTAACAGACTGACTAAGGAATGACTACCCCCAAGAAACCTGACCTAAATCTATGACATCTGATTAGGTCACAAAGTAATCAAACCATGAAGATTTTTAAACTAAATTTAAATATAGACTTTGGCAAATGTCTTTTAATTAGAAAACACCATCCAAAACAAATTCTGTACACATTTAAAACTTTTTATTTATTTAATAGATAATTTATAAATAATAACTTTAAAACTTTCAAATATATGTGTAAAATTTTAAATGACAAAACCTCATTATCTCATATTTAGATAAAAGTTTTTTTTTAAATAATGCAAGTTCAACAACCTTTTCCCCTCTTTCCTTCCATTTCTACAGTACTATTTATTTTAGAACAAAATTGTAACTAAAATGAAGCTATAAAAATAACAAGATAATCTATAACACACCACTAATTTTTTATTACTATTTTATCACACTTAAAATTCCAAATTAAATAGGTGCTAGTTTAATTATGTTTGTATATACATACATTTTTTTCATTCACACATGTGTTTAGGTAATACATATTTAAGTAAAATGGGCATTTATAATAAATTCAAAACAAAATATATATAATATTAGCATTCTTAGACCTTTCTTTTAATGTAGAAAAATATTGATATTTCATTAAACAAATAGAAATGAAAGTCGTCAAAGAGATTAAATCCGTCCTTCCCAATAGATTTTAATTATAGGTTATAAGTTCAACAAACTAAACTATTTCAAAAAAGTATATATATATAATCCTTATATATATATAATCCTTAGTTTTAAACTAAGCAATTATATATATATATATATATATAACATTAACTTACACTTGCAATAGATAGATAGATAGATAGATAGATAGATAGATAGATAGATAGATAGATAGATAGATAGATAGATAGATAGATAGATAGATAGATAGATAGATAGATAGATAGATAGATAGATAGATAGATAGATAGATAGATAGATAGATAGATAGATAGATAGATAGATAGATAGATAGATAGATAGATAGATAGATAGATAGATAGATAGATAGATAGATAGATAGATAGATAGATAGATAGATAGATAGATAGATAGATAGATAGATAGATAGATAGATAGATAGATAGATAGATAGATAGATAGATAGATAGATAGATAGATAGATAGATAGATAGATAGATAGATAGATAGATAGATAGATAGATAGATAGATAGATAGATAGATAGATAGATAGATAGATGGATGGATGGATGGATAGATAGATAGATAGATAGATAGATAGATAGATAGATAGATAGATAGATAGATGTATGAATAGATCAATAGATAGACAGATAGGTATGTAGGTAGGTAGATAGATAAGTAGGTAGTTAGGTAGGTAGGTAGATAGATAGGTAGGTAGATAACTAGGTAGGTGTATAGGTAGGTAGGTAGGTATATAGATAGGCAGATAGACAGATAGCATAGATAGGTAGGTAGATAGGTAGGTAGGTATGTAGGTATATAGGTAGATAAATAGGTAGGTAGGTGAATAGGTAGGAAGATAGGTAGATAGAGAGATAGGTAGATAGGTAGGTAGGTAAGTAAGTAGGTAAGAAAACCATTATCCTTTAGGTTATGGACAAAGAGCACTTTGAATATTAATAATGGTTCAAGAATTGAATGAACCTACCTATTCTGGAACTTTACAAGCTTATGAGATCATCTTTACCAACAATGATTAAAATTCAGAGTGAAATTACTTTATCATTCTGTTGAAATATGACATTAATAATTATTATATTATTACTTAAATATACAAGGATGGAAATAAAATCTCTCTTTTTATAATATTGTTTTAATATTTGTATGTTAATAAATGTAAACGTGAAATTAGAATATATTAATATATATGAAATCAATGGATGAAACCACTCTTCCATAGGATGTGATTAAAAACCGCTGTATATGTTGAACGAAGTATCTAGAAGAGAATGAATAATTTATTTTTGAAACTGTTTGTATATATAAACATATCCATCGACACCATTGGTAAGAATTCACAGCGAAAATAAAATAATGCCAGACAAAATATGACTTTATAGTTATTAGATTGTTAATCAACTATACAACATTAGGGAAAGACTTTCTCTTTAATCAGTTGTAAACATTTTCAACTATTAACATTACATTACAAAATACAGCTTTTTCCCAGTTTAATCTATTTTACATGCAGTCGCTGTCTAGTTCCTTTATAATTCATTGGAATCCAGTTTAAAATTTCAACAATTTATTTATTATCATCTCTTCTTACAATATGTCTATCTCATCTCTGTTTTAGATTCTTAATTCTTTTAATGATATAAGTAATACCTTTTTATTTTTTCAATCATGTATTTCACTTTTATCATTTCTTATTATTCTAACCCATATCTCTACATAATTTACTGAATTGTCTGAAATCTCAGAATTTTAGTAAGTATCCATGTCTTTGATTCATAAGTAAGAATAGGTAAACACATTTATTAAAAACTTCCTTTTCAATCACATAGATGTACTTATTTCCTTTATTATTCTTAATATCATTTAATATTAGCTTCATTCCATAAATAATTTCATCCATTATATTTGTATTAATAATTTGACCAAAATATTTCTAGTTGTTAACTTCTTTTATTTATCAATATTTCTTCTTTTGTAAATACCTTGAACATTACTTTAATCTCTTTAGCATTTATCTTTAGTTCTACTATTTTACACTCATCTAATAGCTTTAACAAGATTTCCTGAAGCTGCTCAGCATTATTTGAAAAAAACAACCTCATTGATTTTAAAACATAGATGATTTAAATAATCTAAGTTTACTTTTACTCCCTTAGTTTCCCATTCTACTTTCCAAAGTAATTCTTGTAAAATTGTTATAAAGCGTTTAGGAAATATGAAGTTACCCAGTCATACAGCTTATCAATGTTAACCTTTTTAGTATCACTACATAAATTATTGCTATTGCATTTTGATAAATATTCCTAAAAATATAACAATATTCTGGGTTTATATGTTGACAATCCTTTATTTAATGACTGTAAACATTTTTTAGACTTAAATGCCGTTTCATAAAGGCAATTCATTTTCAATGATTCTCTGTAACTTCTTTCAATATTAGGATGAGATCCACTGTTCTAAAACTGCATATATCCTGTTTGTTTTGGATGGATAAAATTTAATCTCCTAAAGACGAGTTGTAATTATCAATAATGTTTTTATGGAAGTTCTAATGGCTTTTTATTAAGTTTTTAAAATATCAATATCATTACTACATTCTTCCAATCAGCTGGCAAATCTTTATCATTTTGACATTTGTTATATAATTTTGCTAACATTTTTCTAATACTTTTTCTGATTTTTTTTTTACTATATGGATTATAATTCCATCATTACATGACACTTTCCCTTCTTCCCTTCGTGGATTAAATCGCACATTTCAGTTCTATTCTTAAATGTTGGAAAATTAAAAAAATATAGTAATTATAGGGGATTATTTATTTTCTTGTTCTTCATTGCTATATAATTCTTTACACATTTTATGTTCTCATCTCTTTTTTTAGTAATAATAAATATGTCTTCTACTAATTTCAAAATGAAGTACAATTTTGAGATTTTTATTCTCTTCTATAGATTTCCGTGTTATTTCTTGCATTCATTATTAACTATTTTTTCATTATTTACGAATTTCTAGGTTTTCAATTTCTTTTAATACATCACTTTTATATATTTTCATATTCTTTCTTTTTTATGTACATTATTTTGTCTCAATAAAAAATTCACTGATAAATTATTTCTGTTTTGTACCAATTATTTTATTGCAGTTCTTAAAATATATTATTTATTTTCTTATTGATTTCATTTCAATCAGTACTGTCTTCAAAATCTGTTGATATTTTAAAACGATATGCAATTTTTTTTTTTTTTTATTTATTAACGATTTGCAAATTCTGATTTAAATTAGTTGGAATCTTTCAGAAAGTTTTAACTATGAATACTGTTTTTAGTAAAAAAAAATTGTTCAATCGATTATCTCTTCCTATGCTGAATCTATTAAGACCATTATAATATTAACATACATATTTTCTGTTAGTTAAGATATAATTTAATTCTACGGTACTTTAGCTTAGATTTTTTCATGTCAATTTTCGTTTTGCATTTTTTTTTAAAAACAAAAAATTATAATATGCAGTTTTATTTCTCTAGAAACTCCATAAATAGATGTACTCTCTCATTTTTATTATTATCACCACATTTATTTATATTACTTTCTTTTTTAAATCATGTACCAATTCTAAAAATAAAGTCTCTTATGACAATTTTAAATTGTTTTTGGTCAAATTAAATGATTTATATTCATCCACAAAATTCTTTACTTCTTCATTATGATTATAACTTGTTGAGGCATTATTATGAATTATCTGATTTTGATATATTTCACTGAGAGGAATAACTAATCTTATCACTCTGTCTGTTAAGCCATTTGTCTCTACAATGCTGTTTTTACACTTTTTATTTATATTGAATCATTGTCTTTTCATATTTATTTCTTTTAACTTTACAAATTCTAGTAATGCCTCATTTAATATTAGACAATTCTTTATCTAATCCATGCATTTTTCTTTCTCTTGAAATTGTCTGCAGTTATAAGTCCTAAATAAAAGATCATTATTAAATGGCAGCCTGGGTTTTCAACCCGGACCTTCTTAGCACTCTCCATTTGTGGCCCCCACCCATTGCTTTGTTTGATGATTTTAGAGCTTCTTTGTAACAAGAGCCATCTCTTTTTTAATAATTTATATTAGTTATCCATGATAAGTTAATAAACATCAAAGCATTCAAGAATAGGTGGATTTATGTTTGATAATATACAAAATGCTATTATCCATACACTGAGGTAGAGAGGTTTTCTCTTCTTAATTCTATATACATTAAGTTTATGCTAATTTTATGTTTGCATGCAGTAACTTCTATTTGAATGTTTAAATTATGTCTCTACTTTTGTATAGTTAATTGTTGATCTTACGTCATTCTAAAGTTTTATCAATGTTAACCATTGGAGTGATCTAACTTATAAATATCAAAAGCTTTAAGAATAGACAGATATATTCTAATTTATGAATTTTTAGGAAGTTACAGAGCTCTATGTATTCGTAGTCAAAGAGAGAATGGTTTTCTCCTCTAAATTACATATACATTAAGCAGTGAAAAGTTCATGCATACACACAATATATATATATATGTGTGTGAAAAGTTCATGCATACACACAATATATATATATATGTGTGTGTGTGTGTGTGTAATTAAAAACCAGTCAACTTTTAGACAATCCAATATTAATAACAATCAACAATTTCAAACTGCTGTGAAGGCAACCGCCTTTTAAATATACAATCTATATTTTATTTTAAAATATAATAATTCAGTAAATCAAATTCAGGTTTTATAAATTGTATTAATGTTTTTAATATAGGATTCTATTATAAGCACAAACACATCTATAAAAGTCTCTGCTTAGCGTAAAAATGAGACAATTTAAATTTAGTTTTAAAACAATAAAAAAACTAATTTATTTTAACTAAATTTATTTCAAATAAATTTGTTTTAAAAATTATGTTATAAAAACAAAGCTTAATTAATTAAGAAAATTTTGCTCGACTAGCTCTTTTTATTAATTAAAATTCCTGAAAAATTGATTTCTTTTAAAATTTGGTTATGTTTTAGAAAAGTTTTAAATTTCAATTAAACATATTTTAGAGATTAAGATGGCAAATATCTTCTATAGATATGCGGGTTACTAGATATGAATGTTTTATAAATATAGTAATTAAAATAATTACAGGCTTGTTTTAATTAATGATTTTTTTTATAATTAATTGCCAGAAATGTTTCTAACATTGGATCAGGAAAAGGTTTATTCACTGTCTTTATGCGAGATTTATTGCACTCATAAGATCACTTTAATGCTACAATATTTATAGATGAGTTGCTAAGTATTTAAATTAGTGTCTTGCGTTGTTAGCCGAGAGGTATCGCAGCTGCCATGCAAGCAAGTAGTTGGTTGCAGACGGTTGTGGGTTCGCGTCCCGGCCGATGCTATGACATATGGGAAAAAAAAAAGTATTTAAATTAGTTATTTACGTATTCCATTTGCTTGAAAGTTGAATGCAATTCTCTTTTTTATTAATAGCATAGTTGCTGTTTGCAATAAACCATGCTTTTTTTATCTTTTGTTTTCTGATATCTCACTCCATGCAAACAATTTTAAAATTTCTAGATCAAAGATGTGGCCAGATTTGTGTAAATGCTCCCAAAAGCAGATTTATATTTTAGGTTGTTTTAGTTGGGAGACTGAGGTAGTCATATTTTCGCTAGATTCCTCTTATTATAGAGGTTTGCATTGTTGTGTTCAATATTTATATATGATCTGAGATGTTTGATCAGAAATATTTTATCTTTGATATTATTTAGTAATCAATTCAGGTTGGGGGGGGGTTAAAACTTATGTTATATGTGGTAACACATATCTTTTTTTATTTTATGCAAGAGTTTTAGAATATATTGTATGCTTATCCATGGCTTGCGTCTTCCTGAGGTTGTATTGTTTGTCTTATTTTAATATAGAAGTTTTTGGATCATATTTTTGTAGAGTGTTTCTAATATATCCAATTTTGCATAAGTTGTTTATATAGATCTCTATGTTTGCCTTTTGATCCACTTTATATTTGCAAAATATTCTAGCGAATGTGTGTCATAGGGTGAGAGAGTGTGATGGAATTGCATTTCAATTTCGAGTGGTTTAATGATCATTTTGAAATCCAGTTGATCCTTGTTTTATTTATTTATTCATTTAATGGCATGTGTTTGTTCCAATACTTTGCATAATTTTGTAATGCATTCAGCAGGCATCAATACTAACACATTCATATACATATCATTTATAGATAATTGTGGGTTATTTTTCTATAAATTGAGAATAATGTCTTCCTCCATGTTGTCCAATGTTAAGCTGTGTATTACAACATTTATAGGCAGTTTCATGGGCCATTCTTCATTCATAATGTAGAATTTCTAGTCAACTGTATTGGTGCAGTTTAGCATGGCTATTTTAAAGTCTTGCTTTGCATTATATTGGTTTTTTTTGCAGCAGTGTCTGTACAATATTGATTGATTGACTGTCTGGTACTGGCCCATATAATCTTCTTAAATGGATAGTTACACACGAAAATATCCCCAAACATCTGAAATTTATAGACTTATACATCTAATAAAGCAAGTATCAATTAGATTTTAGAATGTTCATTAAGCCACTTGAAATTCGAAATGCTATTCCACCATGCTATCTTACTCCTATGACACCCAAACTCACTTGAATAAAAGATTTCTTAAAAAGAAACCTCAGACTTTGCAAATATAAAGTGGTTCAAGAGGTGAACATAAATATCTATATAAACAAATTATGCAAAATAGAATATAATAGAAACACTCTACAAGGATGATTAAAAATTCTATAAAAAAAAGCCAACTGATACAACCTCAGAAAAAGAGCAAACCATGAATAACATACCATATATTCCAAAACACTTGCACAAAATTAAAAATATATGAGATACCATATATAATATAAATCTTAACACCATCCCCTACCCTGAATCAATAACTAAATAATGACAAAGATAAAATACCCCTCCATCAAAAAATTCAGACCATATATAAAATCAAATGCAGCAATGCAGCTTACAAATCTATGTATTAAGATTAATATAGGGTAAATACAGCCACCAGAGTTTCATAACATAAATACATGTGTTTTGGGGAGCATGAACAAAGCTCTGGGCACATCTTAGATCATAAACATTAAAAAATTGTTTGCATGGAGTGAGGTGACAGAAAACAAAAGGTGAAGGATACTTAGTTTATTGTAAACAGCAACTATGCCAATAGTAAAGAGAATTGCATCAAACTCTTAATTAAATGGCATATGTAAATAATTAATTTAAATAATTAGAAGTTCACTTATAAATATTGAAGCATCCAGCTATATTATGACTGCTATGAATCTTGCTTTTCTAGCTCAAATTTCACTTAGATACTGTTAATAAATAAAAAGATTGAATAAACTTTTTCTTTAGCCAACATTAAAAACGTTTTTCACAATTAATTATAAACAAGATAAAAAAGAATAACATTTTGAATATTAAAGAATTTTTTATAAATATGAGTAATCAAAACAATTTCTGGTTAGTTAATTTAAAAAATATGTTTTGCTATGTTAATTATATAAAAAAGATGCATAAGAAAATATTTTTTTGTCTTTTGGTTTTTGCTTTTTGTCTACTCAATATGGAGTGTGTGTAACCTCTATCACCAGCTGAAAGAATCAATATGCATTGCATGGTCGAGAGGTCAGCGCGACTGCCTTGCACTTGCAGGCAGTTGCCCGGGTTGTGGGTTTGCGTCCCAGCCAATGCTATGACACTTAAAAAAAAACTTTACTTCTCCGGCATATATCCCATAATCATCAAGATATTAAACTTTGTTTTATGAGGTTGATTTAATGCTGTATAACTATCTTCATGTATGTTAAATTGCAGTTAAAACAGACATTCTTTTCACCCATGAAAGTAACTAATTTTCAAGGCAAACTTTATGTGGAAACATGCAAATAGAAAGACTTTATTAATAAAAGAGTTCTCTTTTTGAAAATATTCATATATAAATATAATTTACTTTTATAGAAAACAATATTTGCTCAGTCATATCTTGAACTTAACACATTTTTTTTTATTTTATGAACTATTCCATAATGTTTTAAACCTACATAACCAACAAGCCAGTTAATAATATTTATAGATCTTAGTCATATTTATCATTAACATTAACTTACATTTAATATCTATACTTATAACACTTAATTTAATTTATAATTATAAAATGCACATTGATTATGTAAGTAATATTTACTGAGGCTATAACCTCGATAATATGCGTGTAAAATGCGATAGTAGGAAACTCTACAGGTGTTTAACCACAAGCTTATGCTATGGAAGAAAAAAGGGGAACTTCTTTACTTCAACCTACTTTCTATTTAAATAGGTGAAGCTGAAGCGGTTAGATCTGCGAGCATGAAGCTATTCAATACTTCACTGATTAAGTCCACATTTCTTATTACACATTAATACTCGCGAAATTTTTCAATTTACAATGAGTCAATGGAAAGATTTTATAGTTAGAAATCTATTACAGTAATTTAAAGTTGTAATTATAAATTTATTAAACGCACATTGATTATGGGGTTCCTACTATCACATTTTACACTCATATTATCGAGGTTATAGCCTCAATAAATATTACTTACATAATCAATGTGCGTTTAATAAATTTATAATTACAACTTTAAATTACTGTAATAGATTTCTAACTATAAAATCTTTCCATTGACTCATTGTAAATCGAAAGATTTCGCGAGTATTAATGTGTAATAAGAAATGTGGACTTAATCAGTGAAGTATTGAATAGCTTCATGCTCGCAGATCTAACCACTTCAGCTTCACCTATTTAAATAGAAAGTAGGTTGAAATAAAGAAGTTTCCCTCTTTTCTTCCATAACGTAAGCCTGTGGTTAACCACCTGTAGAGGTCTCTACTATCGCATTTTACACGCATATTATTGAGGTTAATTTAATTTAATGTATTTGGTATATTATGGTATTCTTTCAATATTTGAAATAATATTTATTTTTGCAAATGCTGTAAATGTTGCTATTTTTAAATATTTGATACACAAAAAAAATCAGTTTTGTTTCTTTTTTTTTTCTTTTCCTCCTAAACAGTTTTAAAGTCACTTCCATGATTTCAATAATCAAAATTTAGTAAATATGTCTTCTAAAAAAGTTTTAAATAGAATTTAAAAAAGATTTAATTGTTTTGAATAGTTAAAATTTAATACTAAAAAGTTATTTCTCTGAAGATATTCAAAAATCATTAATATAAATTGCTTTTATTTTGCTTAAAATTGTAGACAATTTCTCGTTTCCTTCATATTTGTCTGAAATTAAGAATTGGTGTATATATGTTTGCATTTTATGTAAAGATCCTTTAGAGATTGTATTTATAACACTTGGAATTTGTATATGTTTAACTTGTCTATTAATATACAATGTTTCATAATAGACCACTTTTATAGCAGTTATTTCTGTCATTGATCTGGAAAGCCCAGTCTAGCAAAGCATAAATATATATAAACAAGCAAAACAAGATCCTAATGTGAAGGTGGTGTTCCTTGAGCATAAAATAGAATATGGCCTTGGTTTTGATCCACATAATATAAATGTAGTGTGTGCAGAACACAATTATTGAAAAAGAAATATATAAAAAAGAATGGTTCATTGCTAATAACACCCATGAAATAAACAAAAAAGTCTCTTGTTTTATTTCATCCAGACAATGGTATATATAAACCAACAAATTTACATATGAACTATCTTTTATTAAGTCACTATTTTTTTCTGAATAACCGTTTCAGCCACTGGAATTGAATACTATGAATATGATCTTCTAGATTGAAAATATTATTCAGCTACTTATTATTTAAAATATAAATAAATTATTTTTTTTTGAAAGTGAATAAACTCTTGTCATAGATTTACATAGGAAAAGAAGAGGTAAAAATTATTATAGAATTAAGAAAGATTTTTTTAAAAAAAAAGATTTTAACCTACAAGAATTTATTGATTTTTAAAATTTAAATTTACAGAAAACCATTTTTCTGTAATTTTCTATGAAACTGCTCTCCTGGTTGAAATATTAAAGCAGATATGTAGATAAGTAATTGTGTTTGTTTTTTATTTATTTTTTATATATTTCTTTCAGTTATTGTTTATTTTATATATATATACAATTTAAAATTAAATTTGTTAAAATTGTACTGAATTTTTTTTATTCTATAGATCAATCACTTATATGTCGATCACTTTCAAGGCATTTTAGATTACGACGCATTACCAGTTTCGCATCCTATTATCAAGGAAGTTTCATCACCATTAGAAGTTTGGTCCCTATTTGATTCTATTACATATTCAAAGGTATTTATTAAATAACTAAAAAATAATATAGATTTGAAAAACTATCTAAATTAACATTTCTATATTTAAGTAAAATCTTTGCTTGTATTTACTTCTACTTCAAAAAACTTTTATTTCAGGAATAATTCAACACATGTTCTAACACATGATCTAATTATTTCTCTTCAATGTATTTATTTTATTCTCTATCATATTTTCCCAGTAGAAACAATCAACTTTGCAATTACTTATGATATAATTTTTTTTTCAATATGTCATAGCATCGGCCAGGAGGCGAACCTAAACAACCGTCTGCAACCAACTGCTTGCTTGCAAGGCAGCTGGGCTGACCTCTCGGCTGGCTTAAAAACTAAGATTTAAAAAATCAAAGTAAAATAAGTTTTTTTTGTGTATTAATGTTTTACTAAAACATGGAGATACATTTTTATTGCTGCAGTAAAAGACTATAAATTAAATAATATTAAAATTATAATTATTAAGATTTATTTTATTTTTTCAATTATTTTTTGCTTAATTTTTTTTATTTCATATTTTTAGGGTGCATGGATAATTAGAATGATGGAAAGTTTTCTTACCCAACCAGTTTTGTTCAATGGCCTTTCAGTAAGTAGGTTCTTTTCAAATTAAAATTCCAATATAATGCATTTTAATTTATTTTTATTAAAGTATTTCCTAAGTAGCATTGAATATAAATATTACTATTGTATAAATAAATTCATGGAATTCTTTTTCTTATTCTATTTCAATGCATTTCATTAAATTCTTATGATTGTGCTAATATAGTTCAGCAAGAGGCTGTTAGACACATAAAACAGAAGGACATAATAAATAATTGAAAATGTTTTATTGGTTATTGAAAAATGTCGATAGATTTTGAATTTCTTTATGCATGGTTAAAATAATTCATTGTAATAAATTATTATTTTTATTATCTGGTTGATTAATTTTTTATTGCTATTGATAATAGTAACCTCAAATAATTTACAAAATATTTAATATATATATATATATATTGTATTTTAGTAAAATTACATATACATTTATTTGTACCTTCATTCTAATATGTGTAAGTAACACAAATAGATGTTAACTGATTTGTAGTTGTTTTTTTGCATGTTCCCAGTTATAAATAATACCGGTAAAAATTTTGCATAAATGAATTCTGCATGATATTTCTTTGTTATAGGCTTTTTTTTTAGCTTTTTTCTAGACATACCGCTAATAAAAGTAATGAAAATATTTTTGTAAAGACTTCCTGTGTATTTAATTAAAGTTTAAAAAAATGATTTTTCTATGTCTTTAAGTTTTGCAAAATCAATCAAATTAAAATCAAATAAATTGAAAAATTTTAATATAAAATATATAAAAAAGGTTTTATTAGGACATAAGTTTAATGATAAATATTTACTATGGGTTTACATATAAATGATAAAAAACAATAGATCAGGTGTTCTCAACGTTTTTTTTTTCTTTCTAGTACCTCTTGACTTACGAGTACCCCCTCCTCTTATAGACCCCTACCCATTCTTATATACAAACAATATGGCTTTTTATTACATTGTATAATGTTTAAGGTTAACTAAATAATTAACAAGTCAAATTAATGGTAAATTTTGCTTTTTATTTTTTTTATTTTATATATTACTCTTCATTTTAGTTTTTTATAAAATCAAAAACAAATAAAAAAACTATTAAAATAAAGTTTTGATCATATTAATTTACAATAAAAATTCATGCAAATGGTCAATGATTTTTCTTAATATACACAAGTCTTCAAACGTAACTCTTGTTAATAATTTCAATGCGATTCTTGAGCTGGTTTCATGAAGCTGGGTTTTTTGAAATTAGGTTCAAGTGAAAACCGATACAATCTTATATCAGAATCCCATTAAGTTTATTACAATGTTTATTCTTAATAAAGACTTAGAATGAAAAAGCTGATTCAACAAGCTGTGTATTGGTAAAAGTTAATAAATACTTTAATACTTTATCACTGAGATCTGGGAACTCTTTCTTCACTGTTGACCAAACACCAATGACATTTCATTTTTGAAGTCATATTGTAAAAATGAATCAGGCTAAATTCAATCACTTTTTCTTTTCTGATATGGATAATTTTCCAGTTTGTTGAATAGATTTGAAATCCAATTATTTTTACTATTTTGCTTTGGAACGTATTGCCTGAATGACACCCTTAGTTCTTTTAAGTGAACTATTATACTAATTTTTATTTCTTTTGAGAATTTGAGATTACTCTCAGATAAGAAACTGTAAAATGTCTGAAAAAGTTTCCACTCCTTTTTATCGATACAACATTCACAAAATCTAATTTCTTAATCATAGCCTTGATTTTGTCACACATTTTAAAGATGGTTATGGAACTGTACTGTAATCCTAAGTTAAGTTTATTTATTTCTGAAAAATATCATATAAGTAGGCAAGTAGTTGACTCCATTCAGTTTCATGAAACTTAGAACTTAATTCAAAATTATGATGAAAGTCATCTCACTTCAGTGTGCAAAAGTAATGTTGCATGGGGGTTGTTCACCTCTTCACACAAAATGTTGGAGTATATTGAACTTTGTTGAACTGGTTTCAAAAAAATTAACAACTTTTACAGATTGACTGAGCAACTCTTTTGGAATGATTTCTTTGATACGTCCTCATAAGCATAGATCATCCACCATCCATACAAACACCACAGCAATTGATCCAATCATTTTAATGAAAGTAATCCTGAATGGCATTAAATATGTTGTTGCCTGGGCATCTTTCTTAAAGGGGATAGCACAATAAAATATTTTCCTCAAGAATGTTATCATTTAAATATTCTCTACTGCGTAGTAAATCGAAAGATTTCACCTGTATGTTTATAATTAGAACTCAGCGAGTTGAGTGTGAAGATATTTAAGATTCACGCTTTCAGATCTAAGTACTTTGGACTGGCTTGGATATATAGAAAGACAAGTAAAGAAGAGAGTGGAACCATTCTTTTCTTGTTAAATTCTCTGTCTCAGTATTTGTGATCTGATTGGCTAAGTGCTTGAGAGGTTTGCACTCTCTCAGTTTAATTTCAATACCGTCTGCGTTTTGTAAAATAAATATTATTTAATAATAAGCAAAATTGACAAATTGGAAACATCAGTGCTTTCATCCACCTATATAAAAAAGAAGTGGCTCTTTTTTATTCTCTCAATAACTACTGATTCAATCTCTTCAGACATTTCCTTAATTCTCTGAGAAATTGTATTATTTGAGAATAAAATATTGTTAAATTTCTTTGACATGGTGATCACCAAACATACATTGAACAGCATCTTTAACACATGAAGATATCAAATTTTCAGCAAATGCACAATATTTATTGCTTTTAGCAACATAGCAACTTATTCTGTATGATGCTTCAACTGCATTTTCATTGTCATTGTTTACATATAGCATAAAAGATGTTAGATTCGGGACACTTAATAGTCTCTGGAAAAAACTAACACCTTTTTTTACATATATTGAATGTTTGGCTTGTAAATAGCCCATTAATAAAAATGGTTTAGCAGCCTTATTGGATAACATCTATCCAAAAACAATGACACTTTCTGTAAATGAAAACTTATGTTTCAAGTATTCATCAGAATATTTCTTTTTTTAAGTGGAGCACTGATGTTTTGAGTATAACAGGTCCCAGTTGCTACACCCTTATCACCTTATGCTTCTAAATCATCATGATGCTTCGGAGTACTTGCTGTCGACTCAACAGGTTACTTTTCAAAGTTAATTGTAGCTCTTTTAAGAATTCCTGTTTTCTTCCATATCTATTTTAGCACACAAAATAATATTTTAAAAAATTACTTGGATAAAAAAAACTAATTAAGCATTTAAATCACTGAAATGTAATTGAAAAATAAAAAAATATTACCTGCTTTCAATTGCTATTTAAAAAAAATTTGCGGAAGAGAACACATGTCGGGGGGGGGGGAGGCGAAATACGACAGTTGGCTAGTCACAACTAATTACTAATAAATTACTAGAAACATGCCTATTTATTTTTTATTCACGTCCAGAGCAAGCCATTACACTTACAGCACAGATAATATACAGATGTCTCATGTCCATATAAGACAACGTGCAAGGTTTTGAAAACTCATTAAAATTTTTTCATTTGAATTGAGAAAAGTTCTCTTAATCCACTTTACATTTTCAATTTTTTTTCCAATTATTTGATATAATTATTTGAAAGTTTACAGTTATTTGAAGAAATTTGAAAGTATAAATGGCTGCTGTACAAGCTCTTTTTTTGTATGGTTTGGAAAGAATGTTGAAAAGCTAGCAAATATTTTAATGATAATTTCAATTTGACAGTTTCTTCGCCCATTTGAAAAAGCTTTCCTAGTAAAAAATGATTTTGTCAAATATAAAATATCATCTTTACAAAGAATAAGTCGAGATATATTAATGTTTTATTTGTTTGTGGGACATTAAGTTAGTCGAAAATAAAAAGAAAATTTTAAAAGATGAGATGTACAAAAATTTATTACAAATACAATATATTTTATATATTATAATTTCTGTACACATCAGAGAAATTAAAACAAAATTGTCCACTAGAAATAGAAAAAAATCAATAAACCATGGTAAAAATCGGCATGAGGACAATTTGAAAATTAAAAGAGATTCTAGATTCAAAATATCGTAAATTAATGAATAGTAGTAGCTCATTCACAATTGATGGAGTTTTCCAAAATACTAAAATTTTACAAAAGAGAAGTTGAAGAAAAACTAATTAAAGGAATTGGGGAACAACTTGGGGAAATAAGGTCCAGTTACTTTTTTTTAGTCTCCACTTCATCTCCTTCACATAATGTCATCCCAACAATAACGATTGCACTCTCTAATTTCTTATGATATTTCCATGACAAGTTGATACAGCAGTAATCAAAAGTACATTAATGTTCGTCAAATAATTTGAAAGTGTAAAAGCGCCAAGCTTTAGCCTTCAAATAATTTGAAAAAAATTGAAAGAGTAAATGCCAGCATTAGACTTCACCACGCAAACTTTTTACACCACATAATTCTTCTTTTACTATTTATTGGTGTAATTTCTATTTAAAATCATATACAAAAGAAAGCACATATTTAATAACGAAGAACAGTAAAAGGTAAAATACATACATATAAAATGAGCTTATTATTCTTTTCTTTTATTTATAATTATTACTCTTTCCATTGATTTGTTTTAGCAAATTGTTTGTAAAGATGTTCCTAATATTCGATCGCAACTTTCATCTTTAGAACTTTGTGTAATTGTGTGATTGTAAAATTAAATATTCAGGAAATGGAATACGTAACTATCGCATTTGTATAAATTTTCATCGCTCTTATCAATTTACTTGTAATTTATTTACAAGATGGCTATGAATATGAGGACTCTGACCCCGAAAGCGCTTAGCCACGTAATTAAAAATAAAATTAAAAAAAAAAATTCCTTTATTTGTCTTCAGCTTTGTGTGCTCAACATATTCATATTTTGTAACATTTTGTTTTGTTTTTACAAAGAAAAAATACGAAAAAAATAATTAAATATAAAGTTGATACATTTGTATTGTATATGAACATTTACACTATATCAAAGAGCTTCAATTAAATTTACATTAAAAAATGTTAATAACAATTTTTCAAATGAGGCCTTTCAAAACCGTTGCCGTTTTCTTATGTGGAGATGAAATATTTGGATAAGATTTATCTGTGCCTATAGTTTCCTCTCTGAATCTAAATTATAACATTGTTTTTATTTTTTAATTTATTGCTTTTGCTTTCTGCCACTACAAATAATATGATCAGTACCCCCAACTGGTTTATCTTATAACTCCAGGAATATATGCAGCACAGGTTTGGAAATGCTACACTAAATTATAAGGTCATGTAAATCTGAAACTCAGGTTATATTAAAAGCAGTTCTCTATTGAAACAAGTTACACAATAATCTATATTTTCTGTATATATCAAACATATGATATATATCAATAGTACATAGATAGTTGGATGAATTGATAAATAGATGGATGGAAGAATGGATAGATAATATATAGATAAATAGATATGTAAATTAGTAGGTATATAGTTAGATGAATTGATGGATAGACAATCATATGTATAGATGAATAGATTGACATATAAATATATAGATAGATTGGTGAATGAGTGGACAAGCAACACAGATAGGTAGATTAATAGATAGATAGGTAGGTTTGTAGATAGGTAGACTTGATAGATAGATCGATCGATAGATAGATAGATAGATAGATAGATAGATAGATAGATAGATAGATAGATAGATAGATAGATAGATAGATAGATAGATAGATAGATAGATAGATAGATAGATAGATAGATAGATAGATAGATAGATAGATAGATAGATAGATAGATAGATAGGTAGACAGACAGACAGACAGACAGGTAGACAGACAGATAGACAGGTATACAGGTAGACAGATAGACATAGACAGATAGACAGATAGATAGATAGATAGATAGATAGATAGATAGATAGATAGATAGATAGATAGATAGATAGATAGATAGATAGATAGATAGATAGACAGATAGATAGATAGATAGATAGATAGATAGATAGATAGATAGATAGATAGATAGATAGATAGATAGATAGATAGATAGATAGATAGACAGACAGACAGACAGACAGACAGACAGACAGACAGATAGATAGATAGATAGATAGATAGATAGATAGATAGATAGATATGGTCACAAATTACAAAATTAATAAGACAAGATAAAAAGAAAGATATCCATCATTCTCTTTGTCTGTGTAGCTGGAAATAGAAAGATGACAATCTCTATTATATATATATATATATATATGACAATCTCTATATATATATATATAATGATCATGGCAATAGCTCTTAACAAGCTAGAAACCACTCTGAGGATAGGGCTATTCTGAAAAGCTTATTAAGAACTATGGCACACTCATTATATAACATTTGTAGTGCAAGCTTATAAAATTAGGTCATGTGATATATGATTTGATTTCTTTGCTATATATTGAATTGCAAGGGAGTGGATCGTTCTGATTATATAAATTTACAATAAAAAAAATTATTAAATCTTAATCTCTCCAGTTGCACTTTTAAGTAGCAGTACACTGGACAGACAAGTGGAGAAGTCAAATACAGAAGGTGAAGTTCACCAATGTACCTATAACCAAACCACAGCTATAAGAAATATAACCTGTGGCCACATTTCCAGGCTATAGAACTTCTAGCTGCTAAATTTCAATCCTCCTGCCATCCAAAGCATTTTATTTCTTTAGAGGTAAACCCCCAGGTACCAACTAATCATAATCTATAATTAGCATGCCTGGATAACAGATAAACACATTTAGCACTTGTTTTAAACATTTTTTAGATCTCTTGTTTATGTATAAAAAAATAAATTATAATAAGCCACTTCAGGCTTGTTCTTAATTATAGATCAACTAGTGGTGGTATATCCAGTAAGAAAAGTGAATAAAATATAATTAGTAAACAAATACTTCATTTTAAAATACTTTTAATTAATAATAAAAGAAAATGATGCAAAATATTTAGCATAAGGTATATTATAAAGTTGTAACATACTTTTGTAAATACATGATAATAAGAATAATATAACTAATTGTACATTTCACATGCACACATAACAGAAACTGCATACTGATTATTCAAGGAAAGCTGTATACATATTTAACTAAATATATTATGAGAGATTAAATGTACATGCACATACTAAAGTTCACTTTATATAATAATTACAGAAGGCACTCATAATTGCTGTGGCTATTAACATTCAACAAAGTCAACATGAGTTTATAAATGGGAATAAGCAGTTTCATATTTACCTAGGATTTTTACACTTATACTTGGGGAATATGGCTCCTCCTTTCATCACTGTTAAATTGGTTACCAACGGGTTGGATGTGGAGCTTCCTAATGGCTTTAGCTTTTGGCTAACTTCCTTTGCCTATTGAGATAGACATCCTTAGCAGCATAGATTATTATGTAGGCATGACTTCTAAATGGAGGGCTTCTGGTGTTCTGAAGGACCAGGATCAGAGACTGACCTCATACACTGTTGGCTGCTTAGCACTGGATGATATTAATTAACTCATAAATCAAATATGTGAAACAAAATCAGAAATCAGAATTCGAATGATGATGAATAGATTTTTAGTCCATTTATATAATTCCCTCTCATTGTCTCCTTTATCACTCCTAATTAATTTGTAAATGTTATTAATTATATTTCCATTAATTACATTAATCTGAATATCTGCTTAGATTAATCTAGCTTTTTGATAAGATATCATTTTGTATTACTTCCCATTGTTTTTATTTATTGTAGATTATAGTTATTATTTCCTTCTTTTTATCAGGCCAAGCAATCTCTGAGTGAATTTAAATTTATATGCTTTCATTTTATATTTGAACTGAATTTCACCTTTACACACACACACATCTTCTCTTTTTTTTCCTTTTAAAATTTATGACAAAAAAAAACTTTAACTTTAACCTTTTATTTAGACAGATTTTACCCCCTCTCTAATTGCTTCTTTTTTTAAGTTTTACACAAGTAAACCTTTTACTAATAAATGACAAAGTGCTTTGCCCTTTGATGATCTGCATTACTAAAAAAACTCTTTAAACTGCCTAAATAAACTTCTGTTTCTTACATTCTTTTAAATTAGATTGCTATTTACTACTTTTAATAATTATTTTAATGAAATTTTACTTCAATCATTCTTGATAAATAATTCCACAGGTTTTTATTCCTTTAAATTTTTGTTTTACAAATAATAATAATAATGATGATGATGAATCTCTCTGACTTTTTATGGTGTGAATAATTCATCATACTAATAACCTATATATATATAATTTTATCATATTTTAAAATAAAAATATGAATGAAATATACATTTTTAATTAAAAATATATATACCTGGGTCTCGTTTTACGCGCGATAGATAGGTTCCTCAGAAAACACGTGCAAATGAAATTGCGCAAAAATAGACGTAACTTACATTGAAAAAGGGGGGATGCAGTCTGTGATTTTTCAAAATTTGCATAAAAGCAAAGCACCAACTTAAAATTACTTTAAAATTCGCACAAAAAAAAAAAAAGGAAATAAAATATGACTAATAAAAATTTTCAAATTTGAAAAAAATTGATACAAGACAAACTTTTTTTAACTATAATATTTAATTTTATTCAAAATAATATATTTTTATGCATAATTTACAGTTCAGTAATTTACATTTTTTTATACACGTTTTAATTATTATCACTATTTGCCGAAAAACACAGTCATTTATAAACTGGTAAAAAATCAAATTTTTCACAAGAGGAAATACAACTAGTACCAACTTCACGCTCATGTTGTGTCAATGGTTTTCTGGTGACAACATAATTAGTAATTAATCTTTGAGATGCTGATTTTATTAATTGTTTATGAAACTAACAACTAAAAATTAAATTCTTATTTCTGTCTTTAATTTTTTAATTTTCAATTCCATTTAAAAATCAAATTTCACATCACATTAAGTTCAAGTCACTGTAAGTAATTTTTAAATTGTTTATTACAATTAAAAATCAGATTTTAATTTTTAATTGTCAAATTTAAATTGTGCCCATTGCTATTACTCACCTTTTAAAAATAAACTTGTGGACACTAAATGATTAATAATTGATTATGTTCTTTTTTAAAAACAAAAACAGAATGTGATTTAAAATGCAAAATTAACACGCACAATGTTTGAACAAATTTACATTATAATCTTGTAAAATTTAATGTGTGTATACATAAAATGTGGAAATCATGATTTTAATTTCATTATTGCATAAAATCTTACTATTATAAAGCACTGAAAATATTGAAATTACTAAGAATTCCAATAATGTGCTATTACTTTCAATATAACATAAGTGTGTGAATTTATTATTTAAAGTAATAGCGCATTATCGGAGTTTGACTTCTGGTGAAACATGAATCGCGTAACTTCAAAATCATGTTAAATAAGTCCATGTAAAAAGAGACCCAGGTGTACATAGATATCATACCACATAAGTAAAAAGTCTCATTTTTCCTTTTTTACCCATTAGTCCATCATAGCTCTTGATTTCTTTGTTTCTGATTTCAATGCATAGAAAAAATTCTTCTTGAAGTAATGAAGACAAGCATGAATAATAACAATTAAGGATTTGAATTCAATTACTTTTGTTTTTAAATTTGGACATTTTTCTTTCAAGCATATAAATATATCCAACTTTTTAAAATAACAGATACTTGGTTGATGCAAAATCTGCATATTACTGGCTTATTTTTTATTGTTAATAATATATAAAAGGAATTCTTTCATTGACAAAATTCAGCTACATCCAACTGAGTAATAAATGGTAGAAGAAATCCCAGATTTTTAACAGCAGAATATTTTATAGCTTATTTAGCAATATAGCAATTTTTATGGTTTTATATATACATATAGAATATGTTTTGCCATTTTCCTTATAATTCCATCGACAAACTGACTCAAATTGAATGGGAAGACAGTTAATTTTTTATTCTTCCATGGTTTTAAAAATTAATCACATTTAATAAAAAATTTGATAATTTTGATTAATGTAAAAGTGTCGATTCTAAGCAATGATCTTTGCTCACATTATTGTTACCAAGACAACTATTCAATTGAACTAAAAAATAACTCTTTGAGTTTAATAAAATTTGCCTCCAATTAATAAATAAAATGAAGAATTTAAAATATTGGATACAGTAAAAATAAAAGGTTTTTTTTTTGCTTTACAATTTCAATATTTATTTATTCTTTCAACCAAAAATAAAGAATTCACATGACATTTTTATACTTTCTAATAAATATATATTTTTAATATATATTGTTAAAAATATATTCCAGTAACCTAATTAATAAACAAACATATATGAAATATTTAAGTTTGTAATAAGTAAGCTGTTATTGAGAATGTAGTAACAAAATTGACATGTAATAATTAATAATAATAATTTTATTCAAGTGCTTCATTTTATGATTCACTTAATTATTTTTCAGTATCTATTTATTTATTCACTTATTTATATTTTTTCTTAAAATTGACCACAACCAATTTATGATTTGATGCTAATATTAATAATAAATAATATTATTGCTTTAAAATATTAGGTTGCTATAGTTATCTAGTTAATATTTATACTTCAATACTTCCATTATCTATAAACCAATTAAAATGAAATTAAATCAATAAACTTATATATATATATATATATATATATATATATATATATATATATATATATATATATATATATATATATATATATATATATATATATATATATAAAAAAAGAGAGGGCTGGTTGAAGACATTTATGTGTCTGATAAATTCATAATTTCAAATTGATACGTGTTTGATAATGCTGACATTAGAGTTGGTATTTTAGATCTAGTTTTTAGTCTCCCAGCCCTCCACTGATGTGAGCCAATAAGCTTGAAACCAGCTGGTCTGGAGGTGTGGATAATGATAGAGATTTTGGATTCTATCTCTTTTGGCATTTATAAAAACAAAGTTTGTTTAGAGTTATTGGTAAGCTACATCTAATGATCATAAAATGCAAGCTTAAAAGCAAGTTATGAAATTTATAACTTGTTATATATATATATATATATAACAAGTTATAAATATATATATATATATATATATATATATATATTGAGAAACATTAACTGCACATACATTCAAACAAATGTCAAATGATAAAATAATGTGTGAATGTCTAAAAAGCAAATAAATAAAAATATTCATTTATAATAATTCTTGATGGAAAACTATTGATTGCAATATTTCAACACTATAATTTTCACACATGTAAAAAGACTATCATTTATACTGACTTAAATTCTTATTTTAATTAGATTATAAATTTATTATATTTCTTTTTATACTAAATTATTTTATGTGAAATGTACATTTTTCTTTTAATGTTAAAATTAAATTGAGAGAGTGCAGTTGGTTGTCATAAGCGCTTGAGAAATTTGCACTCTCTCAATTTAATTTCAATATCAACTGCGCTTTATAAAATAATATTAGTTAATGTTAAAAGGGTTACAAACATACTTTTTAATTCATATTCTGCCTTAAATTTAATGCATGGTGTTTACTTTTCATATGTTTTAATATTTTAAAAAAGTATATGTAAAGATTAAAATTTGACTAAATTCCTTTCTTTTAATATTAATAATTAGCATTGTTAATTATTAGTTTCCACCATATTTACTTATTTTCAATTACCCCAGGGTAGTATTAGAATATAGTATAAATATACAACAATAATTACAATAAAATTCAATAGGGTAGAAGTGTCAATCATTTATCTTATTAAAATTTCATTTTCTACAAGAAAACAAATGTCCAAAACTTATAATTTCTTTTTCTGGTAGTTAGAATAGAAAACGCTATTTTTTTATTTTGATATTGTGAACAATTTGGTACTATTTTATCTAAATTAATCTAAATAAATTGAACTTAGTTCTATCTCAAAAATGTTTTCAAAGCTTGGAATTTATTTTGGTACTATTGAGATTTGATTTAAATAAATGCTAAACACCTTTCAAATGGTTTATTAGAATTTCTCATTTATTTATTTTTATGTAGAAATCTAGCTACCGGAAATACTGTCCAGTATTTTATATTTGATTCAGATTACAATTTCTAAGCATAGATTTAAGTTCAATTCTGTATCAAATGAATTTTCAAGTTTTGGCAAAATCTTCCACACAGTTATGGTTATCAATGAGGAAAAGCAGAAGAAAAGCTACTCACAGTGTAGTCTATTGATGACTGATTATTTTCACCAAATTCAAACAGAAAATATTAATCTGATATTACTTTTGTAAAGGTTCATGGTTTTACAGTCCTCTGATTCACTCTTCTTTCTTTAATAATTTACTAAGGCTGTAACCTTAGAAATAAGCGTCTGAAAAATACGAAGGTAGGGACCTCTATAGGTCTTAAAACACAAGCTTACGCTATGAAGAAAAGAGAGAATCTTTAATATTAATACTCAGAAAAAGATTTGTTACCATGCCAATGATAAAATGTGAAATAAAATTTGTTTTAACAAAATTTATTTTAAAAGATTGCAAAATTTGTTCTAAATAATTATAAATTTTATTATAAAGAATTATACTTTTTTTTTATAAAGAGAGTAAATAAAAATGTACGTTTTAACTTTTAATTGTTTTTCCAGATTTTTAATTCATTGTACTTGGTTTCTATTTATCCTTTAAATAATTAAAACATATATAAAACATATTTTAGTAGACTCTGAAACTATTTTTTATGTTTCTCTATATTTAAACCTTTATTAATGATTGCATTCCAGTATGAACTTAAAATATTTCTTATACATTAAATAAATTGCCATAACTTGACGATTTACATAAAATGTGAATGTTTTATCACATATACTTACATTTTACACATGCGCATACTACATCATTTTCTTATTAATTTTTATTATATCTAAAATATTAATATATTCTGATTAGTTACACTAATTAGGAAGGTTTCCTATATCTACTCTCTTTAAAATTTTATAATTAATTGAATTTCACCTATAATAACTAAATTTTTATTTCAATCACTTTTTCTATTTTCTGTCTGTCTCACGGATAAATGATGAATTCATAGTATTATTTCCTGAATTTATAGTATTATTTTTAGGAGTTTCTGTGTAATAAAATTATAATAGCTAAATAGCTGACGTTTCATTACAATAAGTATTTTCCTCAAATCTTCTTCCTCAAAATATAAGAATTTGTGTGGTAATACTTAAAATTGTTATTTTTTCCTTTGATATTTTCTCCTCCTTCTCAAATTCTATTGGCTCATAAGTTTTAAATAAGCTTTTTCAAATTTTGTTAATTTTCTTTAATTCTTACTTTTCATTTGTGCTCATTTATATATTTATAAGAATAAATTTTAATATATGTATATACCTTAGATAATATGTAATAAAATAAATTCTTCAAGAGAATGTAGATAATTATTTACTATTATTATTATTTACTATTATTTATTATTATTTGATATAAAACAATATTTACTACTTTGTTAATATATATTATATAAAACAATAAAAATAATAAATATAATAATAATTAAATACAATATAAAGTCTTTCAATACATAGAAGTACTTTGATTAATTCCTTAACACTGCTTAACTTACATTAAATTTGATTCAAAAACATAATGGAGGTAAATGTCATCAAATCCCACGATTTCCGAATTTTGACGTTAGCAACTTGTTAGTTAATTCTATTCATTTATTTTTATTTATTGAAATTGTTTCATTAATTTTTCTTTATTATGGTTTCTCTCTTAACACTTTCAATATCAAACTTAAATTTATATTTACATGTTCTTTCATAATCCAAGAAAACTAAGCAGTCATTAAATCATTATTATCTTTTATTTTTCATGCTTTTTTAATCTTTTTTTAATACTAAAAATAATAATGGTTTAATGACTGTTTCAGTTTTCTAGGATCATGAAAGCACATGTAAATATCAATTTAAATTTGATATTGAAAGTGTTGAGATTTTTCATGAAGAGAGAACCCATAATAAAAGAAAAACTAAAGAGGCAATTTTAATAAATAGAAATAAAACGAATATAAGTAATAGACAAGCTGCTACATTTATCTTCGGGCTCAAAAGATTTAAATTGATGACATTTATTTTCGTTATGTTTTTTCAATTTAACAGCAGTTGAATAGGATTAAGGAAATAACCAAAGTACTTCTGCAGATTGTAAGACTTATACTATATTTAATTACTGTTATGTTTATTATATTTATTGCTATTACAATAGTTTTTAATTAATGGACATTTTATTTGCATTATATAGATGCAAATTAGACAGAACCTACATTTGAACTGTTTCAATAATTTGTAGTGTCAGCTAGAATTAATACGTCTGTCTATCTACAAATGAAAAAATACATTTAGTTTATAAATATAAGAAGTGATAGCTTATATAGATTGGATGACAATTTAATTTTTAAAAAACGGAATTGTTTAATGTCTAATGGGATGTAGATGTTCGATTCTTCACATTGGATAAATCAAATTATTGAAAAGGAATACCTTGTATTTGTTAACAATATCAATAATTCAGAATGTAATTGATATTATAATCGTCTTTCTTTTTTGAATACTTCAAAATCCTTTACATGCCTTTCAGATCATTGAGTACAGTTTTAAAATTCAGTTATGTTAGATATCAATAAACTACTTTGAGTATCAGTATAACCATTAAGTGTTAGTATTTAGATTCATAAATCTCCAATCACAATTTGAATTTAAATCCTAACTCTTAATGATTATACTCATACTGAGTGTAATTTAATGATACTTTCATTATTGAATTTTAAAAATAAATTCAATAATCTTTATTACATTTGTTACTAATTTTGTAATTTCTATTATCAATTAAACTAAATTTATTACTTTCGATGTTTAATTTTTATAAATTTGTTTCTATTAACATTTTCAAAACATGCTTCATTGATATGTTTTAGTTCAAAGGGAGCCAAATTATGTCCTGCAGGCCATATGTGGGCTGCAGCAACTATGTGTGTAACAAATGTACAACTGTAAGATTTTCCCAAAATTTCACCAAATATGTGTTAAATTATATAAATAAGCAATATGCGTTTGGTAGGGCAAGTCTCTAAATTTTCTTAGATAGTATATAATTAATAGTTTGTGAGTCAGGAGTATTGCTTACACAAAAGAAACTCAATCCATTTCTCAAAATTAAGTTCCTCCTCAAAAGAAATCTTACAGTAAACCCTGCTTTAGTATAGTATTTTATATGCGGTTTCAAACTTTGCAATGTTCACTAATCTGTGCATAGTGTATGGCATTTTTATTCTTGTAATTGATAGCCATCTACTAGTAAATCATCTGGTGAATGTTTTGCTGTTATTCTATGCAAAATTGGAACTGAACGCCATGTTTTCAATAATGGATGGGCACTCACTTATTTTTAATAAAAGTTGTTTTATGACAAAGCAATATGCCATATATGCCATGATGTCATTATTGTTGTTAAAGAGTAAAATTGAAGAGGCGATTTCCAATCGGTGGCGTTATGAAGTAATTTATTTGAAAGAGAATTACAGAAAAAACGCTAAAAAATATTATACTGACAACATTTTCGTCAAATATTTTTTCTTTGCATGCTCAATTAGTTTTTGAGCTATTGGCAAACCAGGAGTTGAGTTGCATCAAATTGTAAATTAGTATGAATAAATATTATTATTCAATAATAAGCATCTAATTTATATCACAAAAATTATGGCATCAAAATTACATCACAAAATTATTTTTTTCATTCTCGGAATTAGCATAAGAACAAAATTCGTAACATAGCAACGTACACGTGTGTGTGTGTGTTGTGTGTGTGTGTGTAATAATGCTCAAGGCTAAATGGATGTATAAGTAATCATTAAAAACCAATCAATACTTAGACAATCCGAATATCAATAACAATCAACAATTTCAAAATGTTGTCAAGGATTCCATCTTTATTGTTAAAACGTCTTTGCCTTGACAACAGTTTGAAGTTGTTGATTGTTATTGATATTGGGAGTGTCTATTAAAATTCGTTGAAAATAGAAAGTTACAGCATCATTGCAAGTCTTCTTTTTAAAATAAATATTTTGAAGAGAGATTTACTAAAAAAAAAAATTCAAGCAGATAAGAAGATCTGAATTAGGTAAGTGTGGTCAAAAAATAGATTGAATGAACTATATGGTGGGAATGTGGATAGAAGATAAAAACAATTGAAGAAAGAAAGTCATTTGTCATTCCATGGGATTAATTGGAAAGTGTTAACAGTAAAAATAAGAGTCAATAGCCAGGTGGACAAAATGAAAGAAAAAATAATGGAATAGTACAATGCTCAATCAATTTCCAAACTCAGTAAAGGAAGGAGGATGCAGAAGAAGCAGACAAAATCATTAACCCAGCTAACAATGCTTTTACATAACCTTCATCCACTCACTGTAGATTGTAATAAAGCAAATGGCTCCAGAATATTTTAAAAAAACTATAAAAGAGGACAATTTCTATGGAATAGGGGACCAGTATATTAAAAATGTTAGTTTTAGAGTAAATGAAAATTAACTAAAGATTATTTAATTCCAAAACTAATTAAATAATAATATTTTCAAATTTAAAAAAAAAAAAAAAATGTATCAAGAAAACAGAGCAATTACGGATTTCAAAATGACTACTAATTAGCTATAAACTGTAATTGGATACTCCAGAAAAAATATAGATATTAATCTGATATTCAATTGTCTCAAAGACTTTTTCTTATCTTTTGCTCTCAAAAAGTAAGCAGCAGTCTTGCATTGGTAGTCGAGTGGTCAGCGCGACTGCTTTGCACTTGCAGGCAGTTGCCCGGGTTGCGGGTTCGCGTCCCGGCCGATGCTATGACACTTAAAAAAAAACAGTAAGCAGCGTGGTTCCATACATTATCTAAGTAAAGTGGAAATAATGAATACCCTCTTGCTGAAATAAAAAAAAAAGATATAATAAACGTTATACAGCCCACTCTGTCTTCATTATTATATAGTAAGGCATCAGACTGGGCCTTCGTAAGTGTAAGTAAAGTCTTTAAATTTTACGCTTTCACTATCTCTCTACTAAACAAAAGAATTCGTTAATAAATAGGTATTCATTTGAAAAAATTTAGAAAACTAATGTTGTATACATTGGATGATGGTAATTTTTTATATTATGCTAAACATAACAATCTACAAATTTGTGTATATTAACTTGTAAAATGTAAACATTACAAGCATAAAGCTAAACTAGTCAATATAAAATCAAAACTACCCCAAATCTAAAATTAAACCAGACCAGCATAAAATAATATTAAAACACAACCTAAGGTTTCACTGCTACAAGCAGACTTCTCAAGTGTAAAGAACTACAAAAAACCACACATTATATATACTATTAAAAACTACCCACAAATCCATTCACTTCCCATCCACCCTTAATATTAAAAGAACTCTTAAATAAGTTAATTGCTTCAGAATAATAAATTTTCAATAATAAAGACTCTTTAATTCTTCTTTTGATTTCATTTCTCTCAAAGAAGACAACCTTAGCTTCATCAAAATCAATAGTGTGACCTGTATCTTTTTCATGGACATACAAAGCAGAACTAAGATATCTATTTTTAACTCTACTTTTATGAACCTTTATTCTTTCATTTAAACTCAAACTACTCTGACCTATGTAAACCTTCTTACAAAATAAACAAGGAATATACAAACATATATATTGAATACAAACATATATATTGAATAGTTTTTTAAAAGATACTTTTGTAAGGTTTTATAAATTTATTTATCTATATAAAAGGAATAGATATTATTTAGAAAGGAGGCAAGATTTTAATTATTCAATTTTGAATTTTTTTATGAGACAATTTAGACAGAATAGGTCAAATTTCTATTGTAAAAAATATGAAAGAAAATTAAAGTGGTTGTTTGGGAAAGTTAATAAAGTTTATTGTAGTGATAAAGGATATGAGAATAAGGTTTCTGAGGATAGAGTTGTTAATCTTACGGATTTGAAGTTAAATGATAGGGAATTAGATATTCTTGGTAAAGGCTCTAATTTTGTTCCATTTCATTCAAAAAATATAGTTTTTGATACAATTTCGTCTATTGAATCTAGTAATTTGAGTGATGAGCAGAAAGTTGGTATTCAATCGATTTTGAATAAAAGTTTAAAAAGGAAAGAAAAATTTGTTATTAATCCTGCTGAGATTAAACATCTTAAAAATAGGTTAATTGCTAATGATGTAATCATTTCTCTTGAAGACAAAGCTGGTAGGTTTGTTATTATGAAAGGAGATGATTTCAAAGAGAAAATGGATAGAGAATTAAATAATGGTAAATATATGTTGTTAGATAAAATCCAGGTAATTTGATTAAAAGAAAAGTGATAGATATTATGAAGAAAATGGTTAATTTAAAAATTTTTAATAGAGTAGATTATTTAAAATGCTATCCTAATGATTTTACATCAGCTAAGATGTTTGTGAATATTAAAACTCATAAAGATGGTTTTCCTTTAAGATTTATTTTTGATTTTACAGGTAGTGTTGTAGAGGGTATTTCTAGATTCTTGAATAATTTTTTAAAACAATTTGTTGATTTTGGTCAGTACACAGTTTCTTCTTCTTTTGAGGCTTTTGATAAGATTAATAATTTTAAAATGGAAAGTAATTGGGTATTTGGAAGTTTAGATATTGAAAATATGTATCAGTCTGTTAATAGGTTAAGCAGTATTGATGTTCTTTTGTCTGTATTGATTAAGAAAAGTTCTTTATCAAAAAATAAAATTAAGGTAATTTAAGATTTGCTTTTATTATTGGAAGATTCTATGTATTTTACTTATAGAGGTAATTTTTATAAGATTAAGGAAGGGTGGATAATAGGTTATATTATTTCTCCTTTAGTATGTTCAGTTTATATTAGTTTTATGGAAGAGGAAATTATTATTAAAAAGAATTGTTTATATGTAAAATTATTTGTCAGATATGTTGATGATTGTTTATTTGTAGTTGAGAATGATAAATTGAAGGAATTTGTAAATGAGTTTAATTGTTTTGATCCTTCTATAAAATTTGTGTTAGAAGGAGGGGGGGGGTTAGATTTTGGTAAGTTAAAATTTTTAGATCTTTTGGTGATTAGAAATATAGAAACTAATTGTTTATTGTGCAGTCATTTAGTTAAAAGTAAAGAATTAAGATCTATAATTAAACCTGATAGCTATCAGTCTGTATCTCATAAAGTAGCTGCTTTAAGGAATTATTGTCATAGGAATATTAAATTAAATAATTCTAGTGGGGTAGCTTTGTTTCAGAAATATCAATTTTATAAAGATTATTTGAGTGTTGGATACTCTGATAAATTTGTTAAAAGTATTTTATTTAATAGTAATATTTGTAAGGATGTAAAGGTTAAAGAAAAATATGATTTTATTTCTTTGCCATTTAAATTGTCTTCTTATAGAATTGTGTGTAGAAATAGTAAATTGTTCGGAAATAAGAAAATTGCTTGGAAAAGGGGTGTTACATTGAATAATTTATTAAATAATACAAAAGAAGTTTTTGATAGAAAGACTATTCCTGGTGTGGTATATTTTATTCCTTGTTTATTTTGTAAGAAGGTTTACATAGGTCAGAGTAGTTTGAGTTTAAATTAAAGAATAAAGGTTCATAAAAGTAGAGTTAAAAATAGATATCTTAGTTCTGCTTTGTATGTCCATGAAAAAGATACAGGTCACACTATTGATTTTGATGAAGCTAAGGTTGTCTTCTTTGAGAGAAATGAAATCAAAAGAAGAATTAAAGAGTCTTTATTATTGAAAATTTATTATTCTGAAGCAATTAACTTATTTAAGAGTTCTTTTAATATTAATGGTGGATGGGAAGTGAATGGATTTGTGGGTAGTTTTTAATAGTATATATAATGTGTGGTTTTTTGTAGTTCTTTACACTTGAGAAGTCTGCTTGTAGCAGTGAAACCTTAGGTTGTGTTTTAATATTATTTTTATGCTGGTCTGGTTTAATTTTAGATTTGGGGTAGTTTTGATTAACTTGTAAATATTAATGTATATCAAATAAATTAAATACTGAGTTAAATGAAGGGAATAGCAAAACTTTATTTGATCAATTACTTCTTTGCCTTTTCTTCAATTGACTTCTCTAACTGCAATTAAATTTTGACTTGGTTATTCCAAAATGAACAGCAATTTGTATATATATATATATTACAATTATTACTATAGCGATTTATATATATATAATATTGTGGAAAGAAAAGACTCTTCACAAATCATTATAAAATTGACACACATTCAGTAATGATTGGTTTATTTAAAGAATAAGCTCTAAGCATAAATATTTTTATATATTTCGCATAATAACTTTTTAATATTACATAGTAATGAAGATGTTGACTTTCAAAAAAATTATTAAAATAATAATTCATTCTAACAGTTGAGTCAATGCTAATGTAATATTGTTTGTCTGTATAATGAGTAAAATTTTATTTTGCCGTTATCAGTATCTATATTTTCTTGGAAAGCAGGCAAAATGAAATTTTTCCTATTTTGAAATTAAACATAAGTTTTTGTGGGATTTTTTAATGTTTGTTTTTTAATATATTTACATAATATGTCAGCTATATTTTTAATATATATATACATATAGAACTACTTAAACAATAAAGCTTACGACGTGGCTAATCAAGAAGAATTGTTTCTGGAATTAACCAACGTAAGTACGAAATGTTTGTTGGATATATATATATATATGTGTGTGTGTGTGTGTGTGGGTCAATGAAATAGTTTCATGAATAAAAGATGCTAAATATTATACGAATTTTTAGGTGTGTAAAACAATCAGGTCATTATTAGAGATCAGCATTTTTAACTACCATGGATAGCAAAAATCACAATAAATGATTATAATTATCCATAGACTAAATTTTGTCGCCATGAATTGGCTCTTGCCTCTATTTTATAAGAGAGAAATGCTAAATAAACATTTAAATAAGCACATCCACATATATACTACTCAAATATTATAATACCTAAATTAACTGTTCAATGAAAGTAGAGGGAATCTCATTTCACGGTCATTATTCTAAACGTTTTCGCACCTTCGCTATTGAACACTTGTAGAATAATATAATTTTTTCAGCATCTAAATGAAAGCGTAGTGGATAGAAAACTGTACAAAAGACATTGATTTAAAACGATGTGCATAGAACAAATCACATAAGAACTCACCAGTCGAATTTATGTTAAAAAGTAATCGGTTATCATTTAAAAGAAAAACATTAGAATTATTAAAATAAAAATGCCTCTCTTCAAATAAGAATTCAATGGAAGTTTAACTTTAAAAAAAGACCTCTTTGCTTTTTTAAAAAACAATATTAGATTTTGGCTGTATTTATATAATGGACTATTTCCATCATCTACTGTAATTGCTGAATGTCATGAGAAAAATTTAAAACAGGCAAAACTTTCCTTACAGTAGTACCACTCAGTGCAAGCCAGAGTAATCAATGGATGCCAGAAGGCTTGTGCATAAAATCCCTATCTAGTGCCTACTCATCAAATATTCCCAGACAAGTTTCTGGCTTGTGGCCTTCGTCAATGAGTGAGGAGCCTTGGATCTGAGAGTACTGAACCTAGATCTTAGGATCTAATGCAATCCTCCAGATCTTAGGACCTAATGCAATCCTCCCAAAGCCACCTTTTATCTCTATTTAATCATAAAACTATAAGAATAAAATTGAAAACACAATATAAGCTCATTATCTTATATAGCCATATATGTCTGAACTTAGTTCAGTATCTATACTGAGCAGGCATAAGAAATGGTGATCATGTGATGTTAATGGTTTAATACCAATCCTGCCTAATAGAATAGTGGGAGCTATGGCTATTAAAGAACCAGTGACATCAAAATGTATAGATACTGAGTTCAGACCTATATGACTATATATGATTGAAAATATTATTGTGTTTTCAATTTTATTCTTATAGTTTTGTAGTTAAGTAGAGATAAAAGGTGACTGCTGGAGAGTTGGGTTAGATCCTACGATCTAGGTGCAGTTCTTTCAGATCTAAGGCTCTTCACTGACAAATGCCACAAACCAGAATCTAGTCTAGGGATATTGGATGAATAGGCAGTAGATATGGAATTTATGCACAAGCCTTCTGGCATCCATTGATTACTCTAGCTTGCACTGAGTGGCACTACTATGGATAGTTTTGCCCATTTTAATAACAGTTATGAGCAAGCATAAGAAATAGTGATCATGTGATGCTTAGAAAAAGTTAACTTTATTTAAATATTGTAAATCTATTCAACTGTTAGAAATAGTGTGCAGGTTAGTATATGCACAACGTTTCCAAAGGTATTATCATCTCTTCTTCTTCAGGTGTTGCTGGCCTGACTAGCAACAGTACTAGCATGAAAATATACCTTAGATTCTTGACTATTGAATTTTAAGGTAACACTCTAACCAACTGGGCCATCATTCTGTGATGAGACAGTAGAAATTTCATATACTTATCTATGAGGTACCTCCTGATTTCTCCACTTTTTTAAAAAACAAAGTTAATTAGTGGTTTCCATATATTATGTATAGTAACACTAGGTTGACTTATAGTGCTGTCTTTCATTGTCATTTTCTTAACATTTTTATCTTTATATGTTTTCTTCTCTATCCAATATTTTTGTATTTTCCCAATGGAACATATTCTCATTAAAACATACATGATCTGCAACCTTAGATAGATCTGTTTTCTCTTTCCTAATCATGAATTTATCTTCTTGAAATCACTTTTCAATGGGATGAATGGTCTCACCAATATACATTCTTCCACATTAACATGGTATTTTATTGCTGCAGTTTGTGCTTTTCAGCATTTCAAGTGTAGGCTTTGTACATGTTAGAATTTCTCATAGGGTTGTATAGTTCTGGAAAACTGTTCTTATGATATACTGATAGCAGATTTTCCTTAATTTGGTTGCTATTTTTGGTATGTAAGGCTACACAATTGTACTAATAATTGTTTTTATGGTTGTTTTGTTGTCTATTTTAAGTTTTCTTAATGACAGTTGATGGATAACCATTTTGCATAAGAGTTTGTTCTATATAGATCTTTTCTTTTTGCAAATTGCTCATTTCTGAACACACTTATTTTGCTCTGTTCTGTAATGATATGATAAATTTTGCTCTGTATATGTGGGTTTGTTGTAAATTACAGTTTTGATTTTGCCATGAGGAAGACTTGTCACAAAGAACATCTAAAAATGTCAATTTTTGTTCTTGTTCTGATTCTGTTGTGAATTTAATTGAAGGGGATATGTTGTTGATGTGATTCTACAATGTTTGTACTAGAACTCTGACATATGGCCATTCAAGGAATGTATCCTCAACATAGTGAAACCAAACGTTAGGTGGATATTGACTAGTCTTTATGGTTGTGATTTCAATTTCTACCATGTAAATATTGCTAATCAGGTGACAGTGCTGAGCTCATAGCCATTCCTTGGTTTTATTGGACAAATTATGTGTTGTATTGAAAGTAGATTGCTGTTATGCAGAATTTTAATAGTTCCATTATACTATAGAAACGTTGTTCTGATTTAATGGGACTATTAACATTCTGTGTAACAACAATATACATTCACTACAATAGAGAATTCTTCCAACAATGTTAAATAATAGCTATGGGCTCACCATTATCACCCCTTATTAGAAATATTTACATGGAAGAAGTTGAAATCACAGTGATAATGACTACTCCATATCCACCTAATGTTTGGCTTCACTATGTTGAGGATATATTTATTGTATCACCACATGGTGGAGAACTACTACAAACTTTCTGGAACTACACCAACAGCATACCCTTCAATTAAATTCGCAACAGAAAAAAACAAAAACAAAAATTGGCATTCTTATATGTTGTTTTGACAAGACTCTCCCATGGTAAAATTAAAACTACATTTTAAGTAAAACCCACACAAACAGGAAAATATTTAGTATACACATCCAATCACACTAGAAACACAAAACATGAAGTTATACTATCATGGATGCACAGAGCAAAAGTGTTTGTTCAAAAACCAGTGATTTGAAAAAATAAAAGATCTATATAGAACAATCCCTTATGAAAAATGATTATTAAAACAGGCAAAACTCTCTATACGTATTGCTGTTTTAATAACAGTTAATAGCAAGCATAAGAAATAGTGATAAATGTGAAGCTTATTGGGAAAATGATTATCAGTTAGCTGTTATTAAAAACACCTTAAATAGACAACAAAATAACCATAAAACACAATTATTGATATGGTAGATTGTCATTTCCTATCAAAAGTAGCAGACAAATTAAGGAAAATCTACAATAAGTATAACATCAGAAATGCTTTCCAGAAACATATCACACTATGAGGAATGCTAATGTCTACAAAACCTAAACTTGAACTGCTGAAATACAAAATCTGTGTCTATGATATACCATGTGAATGTGGAAGAAGAATTATCCCATTGAAAGGCAATTTCAAGTACATAAACTGATGATTAGAAAAGAGAAAACAGATGTGTCTCGGGTAGCAGACCATGTATGTACCAATGAGCATATATACAATTGAGAAAATACAAAAAGATTGGAATTAAATTGAAAGGCAACAAACTTCATGCACTTATTACTTATCTGACAGCCAATCAGATGTTATGATGGCTGTTTTGAATAGCAATCAAACCATAAATACAAGACAGAGAATTTTACAGAGAATTTTACAAGAAAAGGGCAGTCTGACCGTCTTCTTTACTTATCCTTCTATATATCTAAGTAAGACTGAATTATTTAGATTTGAAAGTGTGAAGCTTTAAATATCTTCACATTTAACTTACTGAGTCTAAATTATGAATATACAGTGCAAAATCATACTATTTATTTGCGCAGTAGTTTTTTTAGATGTTATAACGCAGTAATGTATGTAAATAATATTATTTTATAAAGTGCAAACAGTATTGAAATTAAATTGAAAAGCTGCAAACCTCATGCACTTATTACTTATCTGACAGTCAATCAGATGTCATGATGGCTGTTTTGAATAGTGATCAAACTGTAAATATAAGACAGAGAATTTTACAAGAAAAGGGCAGTCCACTCTCTTCTTTACTCATCTTTCTATATATCTAAGCCAGTCTGAAGTATTTAGATTTTAAAGTGTGAAGCTTTAAATATCTTCACATTTAACTCACTGAGTCTAAATTACAAACATACAGCATGAAATCCTACACAATGGCTAGAGAAAAAAAGGTAAAAAGATGAAAATTTTAAAAATCTGCTCATATAACAATGATTGACAACCCAATTAAGTCAACTTAGTGTTACTATACCTGTCAAGCAAAAAAAGTAATATTGTTTATCAATTTTTTTTGTGGATATATGTAACCATATATAGGTTAATAGAGTTGCAGTATAGTGAAAAGATTAAAAGAACATCAATTATTATACAAGCATGGAAAAAATACAAATAATAATATCATGACTACTTCAGCTTTTTTGGATCATGAAAAGACATGTAAATATAAAATTAAGTTTTATCTTGAAAAAGTTAAGATTCTTTATGTATAAAGAAATTATAATAAAAGAAAAATGAAGAAGGCAATTTTCATAAATAGAAATAAAATGAATATAATTAATAGACAAGCTACTAACATTGAATTTGGGAATCCTGTGATGTGAATTGATGACGTTTGTTTCTGTTATGTTTTTTTTTTTAATTTAAACAGCAATTGAAAAGGGTTAAGTAATTAACTAAAAGTACTTTTGCAGATTGAAAGACTGTGTATAATAGTTAATCACCATTATATTTATTATTTTGTTAATATCATGTTGTTATGATACAAAAGTAAGAGTGAACCTGGGATGATGAAAAATCATCATCATGCATTAAACAAAAGTAATCAAATCACTCATCATCATGAATCATCAAAATAAATTAAATCAACGGTTAACTTTGTGACTGGATTTGAAAGTGATCCACTATAGACCATTCTAATTATTTAGATACTACCAAGCATAGGGCAGATATACAAACAATTATCTGGATACACATATTTATATGATAATTCATCTAAATATAACAATCAAAAATAATGCTGAGATCCTAAACCATGCCAATCATCATCGTTGCCCTGACAATCTTAGTATAATTAATATCCTGACCAATGATAAATTTAATTTTTAATTTTAGATATTTTATAAAATTAAATGTAGTGCATGGATTTTAAAAGTAATATCTTTGTACCAACCTGAATCATTAGTTGGATGCTCATAACATCATACAAGAACTCCTACTCCCTATAACTAACTGTTATGCTCTAATATAGCTCAGGAAGCAAAAACTCTACAAAGTATTACTGTAAGCATGATATAAATAAATAAAGGAGCTTATTCTAAACCACTTTAAATAATTTATAGGTTTATCCTGCTATAATTAAATAATATTACTGGGATAATTTAAAAACCCTAGAACAGTAAGCTGTCTTGGAAGCAAGTCATACACATTGCCAAATCATGTAACACATAGTTGTAAAAAATACAAAAAATTAAGCCAAAAAAATTTTAAAACAATTATTTAATAACTAACTGATTAACAATAAATGAAAAAATGGCATGATAGTACAAAATTTTAGACAATCATTTTATCAAAAAACGTAAAATTTAGTTTTACAAAATTTATAATTAACCACTTTATTTTCATTCATTAAATTAATTAACTTTTAATTCATTGTTATTTCTTAAAATAACCTGTAGGGAAAACCACATTTTAAATATAAGAAATAAGAACCTTTGATTAAGTCTAATTAATCCTTTATTAAGTTTTGGGGGAAAAAATAAATGAATGAAGATAATACATTTAAAAAATAATAATAATTTAAAGAAAAATTAATTTTTTTCAAAAATTATTTTATGATTTTAAGAGAAAAATTGCATGGATTAAAAATATATAGTTCACAATTTGAAAAGACTAACTTAATGAAAATATTTAAAATTATCGATTCTTAAAAAATTTTTGTAAAAAAATGCAGTATATCACACAAAATAATACATTTTACCATAGTCTTATTCTGCTGTGGAGTCCTTCTTTTCAGTTATAATTTCCAGTTGAGTTTTTTTTTTGAAGCCTTCTACACATGAACATGACTTGTGATCATTTTCCTGGTGTGCAGTATTTTATTATTAACCGCAAAATTTTATCAATTTTTTTAAATAATTTTCCCAGGTCTAAAGACCCTTGCTCTTGAATGAAAAACAGATAGCAGATGACTTTAGTAGATAACTTCTCTCCATTTTATTTCAGGAAAAGCAGGATAACTGGAAGAAGATGATACCTAGCTTTTATTTACCTTAGCTCATGGTTTGCATTGTAAAAACTACTTTTATAACTAAACTCATTGTATGCTAAAAACTTGGTTTAAAACTTCTGCTGCTTTTTGAAATAGCTTGGTGAAGACTTCTGCTTTGTTTTTCTTTATCAGCTGGATTAGGTCTTGAAGTCCTCTTCAATGACAGGATAAGGAATTACTTTTTACTAGGTCTCCTCACTTATTCATACCCCTGTTATTTTTTTAACAATCCTGCCTACAAGTCAATAACCATCTATCTCCATCATAACAGTTTTATAATAACCAATTTTAAATATATTAAATTTAAACGTAAACAGATAATATAATAACATGAAAGCTAAACACCTTCAAACAGATATGCTTTAAAAATGCTTAAGTGACAGCCAATCAGATGGAATAATGGCATCACATGGGACTCCAAATTCTAAAACACAAGCCAGAACTATTAAAAAAATATGGATCCATCTTAATCTATGCCTCAATTATATTTAAATAAGCCAGACTCAAGCATTTTGAACTAAGAGTGTGAAGCTTAAATACCTTCACATTTAATCCACTAAATATTATATATATAAATTAACAACGCGAAATCATCCAATTTACAACGAAAAAATATTTTAAATCTAATGAAATGATATTAATAAATGTAAATATATTAAATTTAAGTGTAAACAGATAATAGCTTTCACGTTATTAATAACCAATTTTGTAAATTTTTACAAACACAATGGTTCATTCATTTCTGTCTTTAATCATAGACATTAAAAAACTAAGTCAGTAATTTAACATAGAATCATAAAGTTTTGATATTCCTTTTTTAATAAAAAGAATTTCTTAAAAATAAAAAAAAAAACATAATTAGTCAATTACACTTGATTTTTGTATTGAATTGAAGAGAAAGAAAAGAAAAAAAAAACAGCTCTGACTAATTAAAGTAAAATTTACCAAAAGCATTAAGATCTTATTTTTTTTGTTTTCATGTTAAAAATACTATTAAACATAAAAAGTGCACATCATAAAAAGTGCACATGCTTAAAGGTTTATTGCCTTAGTAAATATTACTAATAGGTTAAATTAAATATTAAATAACTTACAAAAAAAGAAAATTATTTTTACTACATTTTAATAGTTTAAATTAAAACAATTAATTATAATTACTGAAGAGAAAGAGAAAAACCACTTATTTATATTATTTTATAAATTTGTCTTCAATATGCAATAATTTATAACTCATTAAAATAATCACATATTAAAATAATAGTATTATTTAACAAATTCAATGTTTGAGTATTCTTATACTCACATTTTGGGGTGTAAAACATTTAGTTTGTTAAAGATACATATTATTAAGAAAAGAATATGCATGGGAAAATTAAATATTATTTTTCTCATTAATTAAATAATTCTAAACTAAACTTGAGCAGCATTTTGCTGACTAGTTATTGTTTGAGTGGATGAATATAGCCAAATGGTTATATTTTCCCAGTCTCATATGGGAAAGGAAATTGAGTTGAAATCTTTTTTGTGTCTTTAGTTTAATTCAACCAATTTCATTTCATAATAAAAAAAATTAAGATTATGTATAAAATACTTGAATAGTTTTTTTTTTTCTAATTGGACTCAGTAAACTAATGACCAGTTCAGATATTTTTCTTATTTACTGTTATTAATCTTTTTTCTCATATATATATTTTTTCCCTTGGATAATATTCATCTATGGTACTCATCAAAGAGCCCCCATATCCCACTGGATGACACCGTTTTAGTGCTAAAACACATAAAAATGCCATTTCCGCCGCCGACACATTCAAACCCACATTTTCTATAATACAACTTTTTTGTTGTGCTACAGACAGGCCGCTATGTTGCATCACAGTACAGCATGTATGTTTTACACAGCAAATACATTTTCCGAATTCACACAGTTTATAAAATGGTTACGGCTTGGGGAGAGGGTGTGTTTTTTTAATTGGATGGAAATGTTGTTTTCATTGGATTTTTATTTTATTTTAAAGTATTGAAATGTTCAGATTTTGTAAAGTAATAATTAACAGACTTTTTACACCATAGTGTATTGAAGTTTTAAGTAGTAAATGTTGACAAGATATATGTATAAAGTGAGTTGAAATTAGGTAACGAGTCAAGAAACTTACTGTTCATAACATTCCACAAGACAAAGAAGTTGTAACGTGTGTATATTTTTAAAATAAAAAAGAGCGTTAACACAAAAATATCCCGTAAGAAAAGTACAATTGTACACATTTTTTTTTTAAATGTCATAAAAAACATATATCATAAACATTTTATTATATATATTTGTCGTTGTTTAAAAAAGTTTTAGTTTCTTTCTTTTCTCCGACTACTGTTATACTTTGTTGAATATAGTTTATGTTTATAGTTATCATTTATTTTATAGATGTTAGTAAAAAAAAATATTTACAAAAATACGATTTTGATATTTTTTATTTTAGCATTACAAACAACAGAAAAATAACCCTAAAACTAACCCTAAACCTAACCCTAAACCTAACCATAACAACTTTTACTTTTAGTTGTCATTCTATTTGAAATAAGAAATAGCGGTAAACAACAAAAAAAAAAAAAGCCGTAACCCCAGTAAAAAAATCTCCAATAGAAAATTGATTTTTCTAATAAAAAGCAAACTAAATAAGATGAATCAAATTGTAATTTGTTTATTTTATTTTACATTTATTATTATCATTTAATTTGTGTACATTAATAAAAAATAAAATTTAAAACAGACAATTTGCTTTTGTTTTTATTTTCGCATTAGAAAAACACATCAAAATGATTATAATTAACGGCCCGGGAAGGATCATATTTTATAGTTTAAGTGTAAAAACTGCATCATCGAGTGGGATATAGTAGATATTCGATGACAACCTTATTTTTTCTTCCAATAGCCTTGTTTATTATACTAATTTTATCTCTCATTTTTGGGAATCTTTTATATTGAAAGTTGGAAGAGACAAAATCTTTTTTTTACTATTCTATGAGTTTCTTGCCTAAACATTTCTACTATAGGATCAATATATTCTTTGTCATCATATATAATATTCTGATTTATCTTGTTTGATATATTTTACTAAATAAATTTTATTATTGGACCATTTAACATAGAACTAACAGTAAATGATTTAGGTTGTATTATCTGGCTTTGAAACAACTGATATATATATATATATTGGTATTCATTTTGTATACTTATGGTGATACCTCATTTTCTTCTTTTTCTATTACTTCTTAGTCTGTCATTTCAGTTCTTTCATTACATTTTTTAATCTTTTGATTTATTACTTTCATAGACTTGTGTTCATTTTCAGTATTTTCATACAATTCATTTTGTCCATTTATTATTTGGTCTTTATTTGAATCATTTTCACCAACTATATTTATATTTATTTTACTAGAGAATACAATAAATTCTTTTCCATTATGTCATTTTATATCACTGCCCACTTTTTTTTCATTACATTTTACTTCATTTACATTTTCATCTAACTGATGATCAGTAGCAATGACGTCAGTATTAATACTAGTGGTTTTAATGTCCATGCTACATTTGCTTGTAACATTTTCATCAATATCATATTTTCCTGAGATATTTAAATTTTACTATCACTATCATCCTGAATACTTTGGTTCATTATTTTGTTGCATTTATCTGTTATCTTTAGCACTAGTAGTATCATTTCTTTAAATATTTCTTCTCGCCTTTCTTGACTGCCTTAAAATCTTTTTACTGTCTATATACATTTGTAAGAATTGGGATAATATAGCCATACTTATTATTCTGTGGGCAACAACATTTATTTTGTTCTTGAGTATACTCTTTCGCCATATTTTCAATTTGACTTTCATCTGCATAAAAGTGTATGATCATTTTTAAACTTAAAACTGTGTTAAATTATTTTACACAGGAAATACAAATATGAACTTTTAAAAATATCTTATAAAATAAGCCTAACATTGCCTCCTCTTCTAAGCAACCTTATACCTTAACTAATACTGTTAATATTATTAACCCTAGTCTGCCTTTCTATTTGATTAATTTATTCCCCTTGAATTATTTTCCAATTCTATATTATTCGTGTGTGTGTTATTGATTTCCAATTTCCCAATATTTTTATTATAAGTCCATATGCATGTACAAAATCAAGTTCCTGTTTCACAAACCATTTATCAAAACCTTTCTTAGAGATCTGACAAGAATCTTACACCAAAAGAATGCATAATGACCTGAAATCGGGTTAGCAACAGAATCCAGCCATTTGGAATATAAGTAGACAACGCAGCATGAACACCAGAAGGTTTACCTCACTTTAGGCACTATAAGCTATCAACAACCCAAAATAAAAATACTAAAAGCAAAAATGTTTACAAAGACCTACTCCTTTGATTTTTAAGGGCTGATCAATACAGAACTATGCCTTGCTCCTTTCCATGACTGAACTAAATTAACTGAACCATCTTAAACTCTAGAAAATATGAAAAAAATGAATTTAATCAGTGCCTGGGATAGAACGCTTAATGAAGTTACTTGAAAATATTGCATTCCCAAGCCAATGACAACCCATTATTTATTATCAAAACTAAAAATATAAATAAACTATCTATAACAGTCAAAAACTCAATATAACCTCCTAAAGTCATGTTTTGATTTTCTGTTCAACATTAAATATGCTTAAATATATATTATTATTACTATTTTATAAAGTATAATCAAATTATAAATTAATCATCATCTACTTGTAAATTTCCACAGTGATGCATTTTAAAATTAATTTTGCATCAAAATACAGAATATTGTTTTTGGGTGTATTTCTGAAGTTTAAGTTATGTGTTCACTTTATATGTTGACCACTAGAATCTGATCATCATTGTATCTCGTGTTTGGTGTCATGTGTAGCAGAATGAAAATGGAGTAACAAGATGTATAATATGGGGTCACTCAATCCCACAATTAGGTAGCCATTTGTAAGAATACACAACATGTTAGGGCTGAATTATAAGGGGATGGGAAATCAAAATCAACACTATCCCCAAATAAATAAAATATAAAATTAAATATAAAAAAATAAACATGAGAGATCAGCAAGAAATAAACTAAGTACAAGTTATAGTAATCATTAGCATTACAGAGAAAAAGAAGAATCATTCATCATGATTGATTAACTATAAAAAAATCAATAGTCAACTGTGCAACTCGATTAGAAAGTGATCCATTGTAGACCCATGCTAATTATTTAACCACTGACCAACTTAGGGCAGAAATACAAACAGTTATTTTGGTATCACGTAATTACATGTCGATCCATCAGAATATAACAATAAAAAATAATGCTGAGATAGTAAATCATGATGATCATTATCAATGCTGGTCATTTAGTACCATTATTGTACTGGATAAATACAAACTTGGTTTCTAATTTTTAAAAATATTAAATAAAATGTAGTGCATGATCTTTAAAGGTAATACATTTGTGCCAACCAGGATCATTATCTGGATGTCTATAATACCAAACATAAATCATTAATCCATATAACTAATTGTTATGCTCTAATCTAACTCAGGAAGTAAGAACTCTATAAACTATTACTGTGAATAAGATATAAATAAGTAAAAAAAAAAACGTATTCTAAATCACTTTAAATAATTCAAAGGTTTTTCCTACTATAGTTAAATAGTTTTGCTTTGATAATTTAAAAATTCTAGAACACTAAACAGTCTTGAAACGAATTCACATATACTGTCAATTCATGTAACAAATAATTGGAAGAAATAAAAAAATCAAGATAAAAAATATTTAAAAACAATTATTTAATAACTAACTGATTAATAATAAATGAAAAAAAAATGGCATGATAGTTTGAAATTTTAAACAGTACAAATTGTGTTCACTTATTAATTTTTCATATCCCATATCCATAAATAAACACTACAAAACACGTTCATTTTTCATAGCATGGGCACATTTTATTTTAATCTTAGTTATTCAATTTTAAAAAAAATTGTCTAGACTTAAGTATAAGATTCACATCATCCATTATTTTTCCATCAATATTAATAATGTAATTGACATAGTTATAGTCATTGACTTTTTCTACTTTATTTCTAAATATTTTTATGCCAAAAGCCATTAAACACAATTCTAATCCTTTTAACACTAATTGAAATTCTTCATTTTATTGTTTATAAGTAAATAATTTTAGCTTTTATCAGTATAATTTATAATATTTTATTTAAGTTTTGAAGCATTATTCTCAAAAATAAACATTTTATCTGCAAAATCTAAATGTTTAATAAAATTCTATTTGTGTAATTCATAATTTTTTTACTAATCCTAAAAAGTTTCAAAGAAATAGAATCATTTCCCTTATCCCATTATTAACATTAGTCTTTTTATATATAATATTGAATTTCAAAAATCTTACACATTTCATTTTTCAGCAAAAAAACTTTTATTATTGATTAGTTTCACCTGTACCATGCAGTCTTCATCAGATCTACAAAATTTGAACACACATAAAAATACAACCATTAAAATACATTATTTTATATAAAATTATTAAATTCCTATCAAACTTTTAAATTTTTTAAAAATATTTCCTAATCTTTTCAATTCATATAATATCATTAACATATTTACCATCCTATTTTATATTCTTTTAAAATCTTTTTATCCTCTTTCTTTATAAAATATACCTATACATATAACTTTAATACACATAATATTTACATTATAAAGTAATTTTAATTACACTACTCCAATTTTTTTTAAATCACTATCTATATAATCATTCTTTATCTTTTATTTTAACTAAATACTTATTTCCATTCATTTTACCTTCTTAATTATTCCATAAAAATTTTTACCTTATTCTATTCTTTCAACTGTCTCTGTCCTCCATTTTACTCTAGTAATTCAACTTCCTTTTTAACCTCTCTTTCATATTCTATCCTGCAGCTCTCTCTATTAATTATTTTTATAACTTAATATTTTTTACTATTTTTATCACACCCAAATAAAAAAACTTTCTTTTTCTCTTATACTATTATTTCCTTTTATGCTATTATTGTTTTTATCCCTCCCCCATTTTTATTAAAATTTGGTTTAATTTTCTTTATAAATATTGCTTCCTTTATTTTTCTATCCCTTATTTTATCTGTATAACTAATCATTTTAATGCTCTCTTTTTAGTGTTTCATGGCATTTAATCATTGCTTGCATAATTTCATAACTATTTTTCAGAATGTGATAAGAATGTTTGGTATGTGTTTTGATGTTATAATGCTTTAGTCAATGCTACAAATATTTTTGCCATAATTTACAAATTCAAGATATACTCAAAAGATTGTTTTTATAAGTTACTTTAATTAATTAAACCTTATGTTTTTTTTCTATAGAAATTTTCTGATGTTTCAAATAACATTTGTTTGATGGAAAATAATCTATTAATTTTTTTCTAGATACAATTTTATTAACGAAACTTAAAAATATCAGTAGTTGGCAAAATCATTTGAGACTCTGTCAAACAACAATTGTTTTTTTATTTAAATATAGTCACAACATTCAACATGAACTTAAAACCTAAAATACAAATTTAATGTAGTAATTTAACTAAAACTTTATTTGCCATTGTTTAAAGGATATATAAACCTAGCCTTCTATTAAAATAATACCAGTCACAAAATAAAATATAAATAATGGAAAGTATTTAATGGTTTTTAATCTGTGCCATAATATATAGAGAGAGAGAAAGGAAAAGAGAGAAAGTTCCTTCATAAACAGAATATTCTAAACAAAAGATAGTGTAATTTTCCTATTCAAATATTATTTGCAAATTGTAGAAAAGTGGATATAATTTCAGTTTAAAATGAAGTACAAAAATAGTTATAGATATAATAAACATCAACATACTTCGCCATTCGTTTTAAATTCATTTAAATAAAGATATAATAAAAGACAAATGACTCTCAAGATGCATTTCGTGCTGAACCAGCACTGATCATTTGGCCCAAGTCACTATCTCTCATATATATCTTTATTATATGAAAAGTATTTATCTAGAGTAAATTGTTACATTTTCATTTATCACTGTCAAAATCCCTCCATTCACAACTCCAACGCCATCCATTTCAGATAAATACAATAATGACTATTACTAATCATTATCGAAACTAGAGATTATCTCTAGCACAGATATAAACTTTAAACCTCAGTTAAGGATTAATATATCTGATCTTTAACTGAGGTTTAAAGTTTATATCTGTGCTAGAGATAATCTCTAGTTTCGATAATGATTAGTAATAGTCATTATTGTATTTATCTGAAATGGCTGGCGTCGGAGTTGTGAGTGAAGGGAATTTGATAGTGGTAAATGAAAATGTAACAATTTAAAAATAGTTATTATGACGTTTATTGTATACATTTATATGGTTTCGAGATTAAAGTACTATTGCAATTTTGTTTGCTTATGTACAATCTTATATTATATGCCACTTTAAAATTATTATTGGGTAGTCAGTTTAGGTATTGATTTTAAATTAACCTACGTTCTACTACTAAAAAATATTTTTACAAATAATGTTACTTAACAGTTAAGCGTTAATCTATCATCAACTTTAATTATGAATAAAATTATGGTATTATCTATAATTATTAATTTAAAATGTGTAAATTGCATTAAATATATATTATAGGCTGTAAATAATTCTCAGAGTCCATTTGTGAATGTTTCAAATGTAATGAAATCCTGGACCTTAGAAAAAGGTTATCCATTAATTACAGTAAAGAAATCTAATGGAAATGTAACATTAACTCAGGAGCCTTTTCAGATATCGACAAAATTAAGTGAGAAAAATCAGTAAGTAGTGCTATTTATTTATCTAAATAAATTTTCCGTTACAATTATATTTATCTCTTTAAAATTTATATTGTAGGTTGTGGGATGTATATTTGACCTACAAGACAAATAATGAAGAAACAAATTCCTTATGGTTGGAAACTTCTGGTAAGAATTATATACTTATAGTATTTAGCATGTAAAAATTTAAATGTATGAATGAATGTAAATATGTATTTATTAAGACTTTGCTTTCTCACTCATGTTATATTAAATAACAAAGGAAGATCTTTCAATGCTAATACCAGAATAAATTTTGTCTTTCTTAAGTTATTAAAATGACTGCTAATGACTTTGCATAGAAAAAATTAAATAATAGCTAATTGATTCAATGGATATTTGCATTCTCATAGATTTATATTGTTTGAATTTATTTATATATAACTTTGGGTGCTAAAAAAAATGGATTTTTGTTGAAAAAATATTGATTTAGGAATTAATACTGTGAGATTTCCAGAAGTGTTTAGCGATAGAAATTAACATTTTTATTTATTAGATTAAATTTCATGCCATAAATTTATAACATTTATAATATGCCATTTGACTTTTTAAAAACCTAAAGTAAAAGATAGTGAATTTTACTCTTTATTTATAATACAATACTTCCGTTTAATAGCCAGATCCACATATATTTGTTCTATTTATTTTACTCCATCAACTGTGCATTGTTTACAGTAGCAGTATTTTAACATAATTGGGTTTAACATTTATAGACTTAAAGATGCAAGCGTTAATAATAAAGAGATTTTTTATGAAATAATCTAGTCAAATTTTCTTTTCAGATGTAGCTAATGCCATAACCTCATTAAAACTAGAACAACAGCTAAAACAATAAGATGTAGCAAATAGCAATAGCACTTACTAAGACAATAAAGCCAATTACTCAAGGCTTTAATAGGTTTGTAAATAGAGATGATAACAATGCACCCTTAAGCTATCAACAATTTCAATATAGAGTCAAGACAACCTCCTTAAACAATAAATATATACTTTATATGGAAATTTGGAAGTTATAATGACTATTTATTAATTTGTTCAGAATCTGGAATTTATAATTAACTATTTATTCATCTTCTTTCAGAATAAGTTATATTCGCATGATTAATGAGATTTGTTTACACTTTTTTGCTTTGTTAATCTCATACTCCTTGGTCAAGTTGTAATCTTTAGAGTCTATATAAATATATAGATAAAGGTAGTATTACCTTTATTGTTTAATGAGGCTCCCTTGATTAAAGGTCAAGATTTTTGATAGGTTAAGAGTTGATTGATAACAATAGCTTTTGTATAAAGTCTTTTAAATTAAAAGATGGTATCACTATAATTAATATTCAAGTTATACACACACTCACACACACACACACACACACACATATATATATATATATATATCACAAATAAGCTCTTAACAAGCTTTGCATATATCCATAACCCCAGACAAATTTCTGCTACTGGTCTGGGGTTGAAGATAATCTGCAAAGCTTGTTAAGTGCTTATTTGTGAATTCTATATATAACATTTGTAACACCAGCTTGTTAAATTAGGTCATGTCGACATATAATGTGATTTCTTGTTTTATATATATAATATATATATATATATATATATATATATATATATATATATATATATGTATCATGTGAGAGGAAAGGCAATCTACACGATAAAGCTAGTATTACCTTTATTGTTTAATTTGCTTGCACTCATCATTCAATAAGTGCTTTGAAAACATAGGTAAATCACCTATGCTTACAGCTTATTTTTATATAAACCAATACCTATTGAATGTGATTAATTCTTGACTTGATTTTTATTGTGAGCCTGATAATTCAAATGAGAAATTATTTGTACAAATTTAACTCTATATATTATAGGGAAAATACAGTATATCATTTTAACTACCCACAACTTTGCAATTATAATAATTTTTGATATCTGTAATTAATGTATTAATAATCTATAGAAGTAAATCTGTGAAAAAAAATTAGACTTTGAGACATGAACTATTGGCATTAATTTTCTTGCACCTACCTATCAATAAGTGTTTTAAAAGCATAAGTGAATCATCTATGCTTAGAGTTTATTTTTATATAAACCAACACATATTGCCCTACCTATAGGTTTTTCAGATATGCAATCCTCTGGACAGAAGGCTGCTTTGTTCTCCTTTTTGATGTGTGTTGTACCAACTGTTTGGAATGTGGTTCCTTACTGCATTTCAGTCTGGCAGACAAATGTTCAAATGGTTCAGGTTGAAATATGTTTGTGACAGTTAATTAGAGATCTTCAGATATTCTAAGGAAGTTGGAGACTGGAATACAGTGGTATACTTTTTCTGATTAGCAATGCATGTCTTATTGGTGTTCACAAAAATAAATTTATATTTGCACAAACTGGAATAATACTGCCAAAAGATCTATGATGATGATGAGTTTTTAGGCCTATTTATATGTAACCCTCTTATTGTCCAACTTGATTAGCATTTAAATTAATTAAATTTGTTAATTAAATTCCCATTGTTTTTGTTCACATTCCTTCCAGATTAATCTACTTAGGATAAGATATAACTTTTTTAATTATTCCCATTAGTTAATTGTAGCCAATTCTAATTAATTATTCCCATTCCATCTTGGTTTATCAGTTGAGCAATCTTTGAGTTTGACTTAACTTTCGTACTATAACCTTAATTTTTCTTTTATTTAATTCAACTTCTTTTTATACACATATATATATATACAGATTTTAATGTATTTTTAAAATCAACACATGCTCTTTCTTATTTTCTTTTAAAGGAAATGAAAAGAGAAAAATAGTTTTTAAATCTTTTTTTATTTAATTAAATTTCTTCCCCATTAAATTGTTTTTTTTTAAAAACTAGTAAAACTTATTCTAATAATCTGTCATACATCTTTACACCAAAATTAAACAAAACTTCTTTTTAAACCTTTACTATTGACATCAGACTTCTAACACTAATTATTTATCCCTCTTAAATCTTTTTGGAATAAAATTTTAATCTTAAAAGTTTAATTATGAATATGTAAAGCTTACTTAGTAGTACAATATATATATATATATATATATATATATATATATATATATATATATATATATATATATATATATATATATATTTCACTTGATGGTGTTACTTTTAATAGTTTTATATGGGGAATATATATATATTCTGCAAAATTTGTTAAGAGCTTATTTGCGAGCTCTATATATTATAACGGGACAACACTATTAACCTTACCTGCCATACCCTGTTGCAGCATCAGATACAATGGACGGCCATACCCAGATGTCCCAGTCTGAAAATATACTTGGATATTTCTATCAACTGTAACATCTTCATGCCTAACACATTGTGTGCCAGATATAATGGAACTCGCCATCCCAAAGTTACTGGTGCCATATATACCAGGACCACAATGTACACCATATGATGACCCAAATATGACTAAGTAATTGGATAACTTGGATGAAATGTGTCAACCTACTACAACAAGTCATATCATAATTTTGTGATTCGACAACACATTTGGGTGTGTCAGATGTTTCAGAAAGAGCAATGACAGATAATAAAGGGAGCGCATCTCACTACTATCAGATCTGAGCCTTCAAATAGGGTGCTACAGATGTCACCATGCAATGCCCAGTTCCAAGTCACATGTACTTTCAATATACTATCCCATAATCTACTTAAAAATGTTTCAATGTAACCTAGAACAGCGCATGTTCATACATCTCCCTTTTAATTCCCATTACATCACGGAATTCGAACTCAGGGAGTTCTTACAATCAACTCTCTTCAGGGATGGACCTACTCAATTTTAAACTAATTAGGCTTATGTATAAGCATAGTTATAGGTAAATACTGATGATGATCAATTATTTATTAAAGCAATATTTAGTGATGATGATGATCATCAAACCTATAATAGTGTAAATTGATAATGTGATGATGATGATGAACATCTGTTGGTATAAATGCATAGTGATGGTGGTGATGACCAAACAGAGATCAGATTGATTTAAACAACTAATTTATTAACAACATATATAAAAAATATAACTATTTACAAGCAAGAAATAATAAGATAGATTAATATTTAGTTATAATAAAAAAAAAAAACTAATGGTTTCTTTATCATCTTGGTGACTTCATACAAGAAATAAAAACACAATAGTTGACTCCTATTAGATACAACATTATTCTCTGATTCATTAAATATATACATAACACAAGATAGAGAAAATCATAATAAAAGTTCATTACTTATAAAACTACCCATTAAAATAATTGTTACAGTATTTATACGTTAAATTAAATATATTATCATTATAACTGCCCACTCCCATTTATCTATATGTCGGTTAGGTTATGGTAGAAATTAATGATAGCTAAAGACCATTTATTCGGAAGGATTAATCGTATATTCAGAATAAATAAAACTACAAGAAAAGATTAGTAACATTGATTAGTATATTGTCTCAAAGTCTTACTCTCAATATTATATATGTAAAAGTCTTACTTGAGAGGAGATCACCTGGATGGGTTATTGTTGACTTCTAGAGGAATCTAAAAATTTACTTTATTTAAAAAAAAGTGTATATATATATATTAATTAAAGAGAATTTCCTTTTGAGCTTATATCAACAAAAGATTTTTCCATCCATTTGTTCACTTTAAGTTGTAGTTGATAGAATTAAAAAAAAAAAAAAACATTTTAAGCACACAATAAAAAAAAAAAAAACATACTTTCAATTAGAAAATTACAAAAGCCAAAAAAATAATAATAATCAATCATCATGTGAATCCAATATATAGTTTATCTAAATTACAGCAAGCGTTCATTCAAAGAAGATGTCCATGTCCATGGCCAAACATTCCAGTTTATCAGCTCTGTTATTTTTATTTATGCATTCCTGATCATATAAATCCATGGAAAAATGTTTGTGTACCAGCATTTTTTTTTAAAAAATAGACATTCTGAGGAGAGATTTTATGATTTCATAATCAAGTAATGGCCTGGAGGTTGGCTAGAAAAATCCCAACAGCATTAGTTTTCTACTCCAAACACATTGTAATGTTTCTTATCTTATCAACCATTGTTTGTAATTTATCTTAATTATGTCTAAAAATGATTTTAAAGACAATAGTTAATCCTTAGTAATTTCAGATTTCCTTTTCATTTATATTGTTATAAAGAAATTTACTTATAGAAGATCTTAATTTACAAGTTCAGAAACCATTAATTTTGAATTACAGTTTAACTCCTCGACATTATAAACATTTTTCTTTTAAAAATGCCAAAAAGTTCTTTTTTTTTTTTTAAGAAAATGAAAACTTAACTTTTTTTTGCCGTTGCTATCTGTTCAAAAACCCCGTCACTTCTCCTCAACATCGTCTGCTTTTCTTTTCAATTGTAAAAAGAACCGCTCTTTCATCACGTGATTGCTAAAAACCTACTATAAACTTGATACAAAAAAAATCAATTTACAAAATGTTATTATATTTATTTCATTTGTATTATTCTAATTCGATCATCTAACAAGACTTTAAACTTCACATAAATTTTAATCTTTAATTATGTCCGTTTTATCAGTCAACTAGTATTTTATTTATTAATAAAATTAAATGAATAAACAAATAGGAAAACAATTAATTTCTACCAATAAACGAACTTATTATTTTCTATGCATATGTTTATCTACATACATATATACACACATTGTAAACAAACGATTTATTTACTTACGATAGATAAAAAAAAAACATTAATCTCTCAAACATATCGGTGTTTATATAATCAAGTATGTAATATATTTATTTTTCCTCTCACTGGGTTTGAATTCAGATATTGAAGAAGACATTGGGACAGTTTTGTATAAGCTAGTTGTAAGCCATCTCTTACAATATATAACATTTGTAATACAAGCTTTTTAAATTAGGTTGTGTGACATATGACTTGATTTTTTTGTAGTATATACATATATGTAATTATATAATTGAATTTTTATAAATATAGTAATTAGATAATTAAACATTTTATCCACTTAGGAGCACTTTTAATTATCCTAATAATCTTTGTCAACTAGCACTTTGAAAGGCTAACCTTCCCACAATTCCATGGTCTTAACATTTGTGGCCTGCCTGACAATTATGTCATGTTTGTGTTTGTATATTTGTTATTTTTTTCAATTTGCAATATTTTAACATTATTAAAATTGAAGTCAAAACCATAAATACATGACTTATTATGGTCGTAAAAAACAGATGCTGAAATAATATTATTTACTTTACAATTTTGTTTCAATTTCTGAATACGTTTTAATAACAGCAAGTGCTTTTTAGTTCTTTTTTCCAATGTACATATCCACTGCCATACCTACATATCTATAAATATCACATTTTTTATTTATATATGAGGTTTTATCTTTAGAGTTTTTATTCATTTGTTTAATGTAGGAAGTGTGTAAAATGCAATATCACATATATCTTTATAAATATTCCTTATAAAATTTACTTGATCATTTGAAATATACGGGTATTGATATTCCTATTTTTTATTATCAGGAAAATTAATATTATTATTAAAATTTTATTCTTATATTTTGTATTAAAATCTCTAATAACATTATATATATGATTATAATTGTAGCCAACATTTAACAAGTCATTCAAATATGTTTCAATATTTTTACATTTATCCAATGAATATTTGCAAAGACTATTATTTCTAAATAAGAACTTCAAATCTGCCATTTTGTGTGACATTGGCATTCTTGATTTTTATGGACTATAATTTCTTTTTACTATTGGTTTAATGGTCATATAGTAATCCAGAATACATTGATTTTTAGTTATTTTAAGATCAGGAAACTGAATGCACATTAGATTTTTATCGGTTTTTATCCATTTTAGGCCTTTTAAACCATTTAATTCTTTAAACAATTCATTAATAGTATTTGGTTTGCCACATACAAAAACATCAACACATCGATAATATACAGTAATATTTTTTGATAAAATTCCTTTTTCAAAATATTTTCTTTATAGGTAGAAATTACAAAATTACATATTTGAGCAACATAGATAAGGGCCAGCCATTGCCCATTTTATAAAAATTCTTCTTAAAAACTGTATAAATATTTTTATTGATAAAGCTTAATGTTTCAGTTATAAATTTTATTATTTTTGTGTTAACATTTTTTACACTTAATGGTTTGGAAATAATTTCAATAGATGCTAATCGATCAATTGATCCCTACATTTCACTTACATCTAGAGTACTTATTATATCATTAACATCAATCTTAATATTACAATTTTATTAACAAAATCAAATGAAGACTATATTGTAGATTTACAAAAACCAAGAATTTCTTGTAGAATTTTCTCAATTAAACAACACATTTCATAATAAAATGTTCCCTTTTACAAAATCAACCCTTAAGTGTAATGGCTCATGTTCTTTACGAAGTTTTATATTTGAAAAAATCCTGGGATATATTGCATTAAAAAGATAAATATTATAATACGTACTATTATCAATCATATCCAGGGACATATTGCCGCAGAAGGATAAATCTTGTAATAAGTACTATTATTAATCACATTATTTTTGGCTAAGGATAAATTTTATAATAAGTACTATTATTAATCACATTACTTTTGGCTTAAAATAATGTGATTGAAAATAGTACTTATTACAAGATTTATCTTTCTGCTGCAATATCTGCCATGATTTTTTTAAATATAAAACTGCATAAAAAATGAGCCATTACATTTAATAGTTGATTGGGGAGGAGGTGTTTTATTATGAAATATGTTGTTTAATTGAGAAATACAAGAAAGTCTTGGTTTTGGTAAATATAAAATATGTTCATCATTTGATTTTGTTAATAAAATTTGTAATATTAAGATTGATGTTAATGATGTAATAAGTACTTTAGATGTAAGTGAAATGTATGGATCAGTTGATTGATTAGCATCTATTGAAATTATTTCCAATGCATTAAGTTTAAAAAATGTTAACACGAAAATAATAAAATTTATAACTGAAACATTAAGCTTTATCTATAACAATATTTATGCAGTTTTTAAAAACAATTTTTATAAAATGAGCACTGGCTGGCCAATGGGTTTCCTGCTGTTTCTCAAATATATAATTTTGTAATTTCTACATATGAAGAAAATATTTTGAAAAATGAATTTTATTAAAAAAATATTACTCTATATTATTGAAATGTTGATGATGTTTTTGTATGTGGCAAAAAAATACAATTAATGAGTTGTTTAAAGAATTAAATGGTTTAAAAGGCCTAAAATGGATAAGAACAAATGAAAATCTAATATGCATTCAGTTTCTTGATCTTAAAATAACTAGAAATCAATGTATTCTGGATTACTGTGTGACCATTAAACCAATAGTAAAAAGAGATTGTATTCCATATAAATCATGAGGATCAATGTCACACAAATATCAGGTTTGAAGTCCTTTTTATTTAGATATAATATTATTTGCAAATATTCATCAAATAAAGGCAAAAATATTGAAATACATTTGAAATGAATCGTTATATGTTGGCTACAATTATAATGATATTATAATGTTATTAGAGATTTTAATGCAAAATATAAGAATAGAAATTTTAATAATAATATTGATTCTTCTTCTAATAAAAATATGGATATCAATACTATAAATTTCAAATGATCAAGTAAATTTTATTAGGGAATATTTATAAAAATATATTGATATTGCATTTTACACACCTCCTACATTAAACAAATTAATAATTACCTCTAAAGATAAAACCTCATTTATAAATAAAAAATTGTATCATTTATAAATGGATATGTAGGTGTGGCAGTGTATATATAGGTGAATTGAGATGTATATTGGAAAAAAGAACTAAAGAGCACTTGCTGTTATTAAAATGTGTTGAGAAATTGAAATAAAATTGTAAAGTAGATAATAATGTTTCAGCATCTGTTTTTATGACCATAATAAGTCATGTATTTATGGTTTTGACTTCAATTTTAATAATTTAAAAAATAATGCAAATTGAAAAAAATAACAATAAAAGGAAAATAAAGGAAGCTATGATAATATACAAATACAAACATGACTTAATTAACAGGCAGGCACCAAACATTAAGAGCATGGAATTGTGGGAATGTTAGCCATTCAAAGTTTTAGGTGACAAAGACAATTACAATAAGTGAAAGTAATCCTAAGTGGATCCAATTTTTAATTATCTAATTACTGTATTTATAAATATTCAATTGTATAATTACGTATATTGGTTTGAAAAAATACAGACATCAAATAATAATATTATTACATATATTAATGGAATTTAATAAGAAAAATAAAATGTGGATTGTTAAAGAATGGAGAAAGGTAACTTTTGAAATCATTGACTTAAAATATAGATTGCATTTTTTATATAATTGCAAAAGGTTAAAATTATATCTGAATTGCAGTAAAATAAGAGTTAATATATCTTGCAAGTTGTCTATGAATATGATATGTTATATGAAAATGATTGTATTATGAAATAAAATTTTCATGTGCAAATTTTTAATGTTTAATAAGAGATGATATTTAAAAAATTTAAATTATTTAATTCACTTGAATAACCGAGATGATTGGTTTAATTTTAACAGTAACTGTCAGGTGTTATTTAGTCTATGTTATGAATAAATGTGTATGAAATTTGATACAAAAATCAACTTCTTGTATTATAAGAAATTTAAAAGTCAGTCTCAAGATAATAATTACTTTGATTTGTCGAATGTGGATCTCAATTTTCAACAAAAACATATATTAAATCTTGGTGCAAAATATGTTGGTGGTCAGTGGGAAAACATTGAGCTAGAATTGAAATCTTTGGTTAAAAATTCCTTAAGCATAATTCAATCTGATTTAAAAGTTTGCAAAGATTTAGTAAAAGAAGTAAAGGAAAAAAAGTTTAATTATAAAACGAATTATGATTGGAATGTACAAATATCTAAATTTTAAAAATTTACATCTGAGAATAATTTAGTTTGTATAAAAGAAGATAAAGGACTTAGAAGATGGTTATTACTAAAATCTGATTATGAAGACAAAGTTATTACTCAAATGAACAATGCTAACTTCATGAAAGTTGATAAAGTAAATATAGAAAATTTACTGTATTCAATTTATTAATAACATTTTAAAAAAGTCATAAATGATGTGATTGATAATAGTACTTATTATAAGATTTATCTTGCTGCTGCAATATGTCCCAGGATTTTTTTAAATATAAAACTGCATAAAAATGAGCCATTACATTTAATGGTTTATTTAGGGGGTGCATTTTATTATGAAATGTGTTGTTTAATTGAAAAAATGCTACAAGAAATTCTTGGTTTTGGTAAATATACTACAATATGTTTTTCCTTTGATTTTGTTAATAAAATCTGTAAAGTTAAGATTGATGTTAATGATGTATTAAGTACTCTAGATGTAAGTTAAATGTATGGATCAATTGATCAATTAGCATCTATTGAAATTATTTCCAATGCATTAAGTTTAAAAAATATTGACATGAAAATAATAAAATTTATAACTGAAACATTAAGCTTAATTGATAAAAATATTTATGCAGTTTTTAAGAAGAATTTTTATAAAATGGGCAATGGCTGGCCAATGGGTTTTTCCTACTGTTGCTCAAATATGTAATTTTGTAATTTCTACATATGAAGAAAATATTTTGAAAAACAAATTTTATCAAAAAATATTACTGTATATTATCGATTTGTTGATGATGTTTTTTGTATGTGGCAAACCAAATACAATTAATATGTTTTTTAAAGAATTAAATGGTTTAAAAGATCTAAAATGGATAAAAGCAAATGAAAATTTAATGTGAGTTCAGTTTCTTGATCTTAAAATAACTAGAAATCAATGTATGCTGGATTACTGTATGACTATTAAACCAAATGTAAATAGAGATTATATTCAGTATAAATCAAAAGGGCCAATGTCACACAAAATGCCAGGTTTGAAGTCATTCTTATTTAGAAATAAGTCTTGCAAATATTCATGGGATAAAGGCAAAAATATTGAAATATATATTACCAACTTCATGCAATATACACTTTCTTTTATTTATAAGTATTTGGCAATTTTAAATCAATTATTTATAGATTGACAGGTATACATCTAGTGCAGTATTACAATACAGAACATATATTTGGAAATTAGATTTTATTTAACTTTACATAAAATGTTTATCTGGGGGGTTGGTGGATGTTTTACACATGGAGAAATTGCATTCATAGATACATAATGGAGTTTCACTATTTATATAACTTTGATAGAATGCCCTTGGCATTATGATACATAGATTTATTTCGCATTTATAACATTTAAATAGAATTTATTAGGATTTGTAGGTATACTAAAACAGATATTTATTATTCATTTTAAACATTTAAAGATCAAATATTTAGTGAAACTTTTTAAATATGGTAATGGCTTATTTAAAAGAAGGGGCAGCTCTAGAATGGTTGGATCTAAAAACTCCAATGAAAAGATTTGAAGATATAAATGATTCATTATCACACATCATTACGATTTATGTTATTAAACAGGCGGTGAAATGAAATATAAAGAATTGTGGTGCTAGCATATATATATATATATATGCCATATTTCCTGTTATATATATATATATATATATATATATCAATAACAGGAAATATGGCAACTTTGGCCAAGAAAAACTTCATCATTCTTCTATTTGACTATGGTATGCCCACATCAGACAGAGTGTTACCTAAATGGAGAGTTAGATAGAAAGTTGCTATGGTCCAATGTATGGTAATCCATACAGAGCTTCAACTACACTAGCCTGCTTGTTCCAGGGCATAGACTTATACCCCTGTTTTGAATGAGAACACTAAAAAGATGGAAGGCTTAGTAATCCTCCAGAATGCGATGTGGACAGATATAGAAATATTATAACATGTTCTTTGGAAGAAGAATAACAAACAAGGAAGATCATGCTCCTCTGGAATGATGGTGTGGATGGACCCAATCAGAGCAATATGGAACTCATTAATAAATTCTGACATATGCCAGCAATGCGACTATCAAGACATGAAATCATTTGATTTAAATACTAAAATAAAGCCTTAAATAGTTTAATAAATATGTAATGATATATTTAAATAATGACCCATATACAATAAAGTCACTAATACATAATTAAAATTATAATTTGTACACCATTCATTTCTTTTTATTTTTGAATCAATCCCATTTTATTTCACATATATAAAAAAAAACAAATTCACACACTTAAGAGTGCGACTAACAAAATAAAATCAGTTGCCAGCCTTTCGGCATTGAGGATTAAAATAAAGAAATCAAAAAATCAATGGACACCACGATTCACCCAGATTGGAAAAATATTTATGCATCTTGTATAAATTTATGATAAACTATTTTAATGCATATATTCATTAAAAAAAGAAACTCAATCTTACAAGTTGTTTAGAAATGAATAATATTAAATAATTGATTACTTTCTTTCTGTCCCCCTCTCTATTCCACAGTGGGATATAGATGAAGCTCATAAGACTGGGTTTGATTGACATTTACAGATACAAATTTTGCAAAAATATAAAAATATCATCAATAGTAAATTATAACCGTACTAAATTATAGAAATAATAAGAAGCATGAATTGGATGAAACAATATACATTAGGATTAGTTTAGGTCATAGAGAATTTACACACAGAAACTAAGAAGTTAGTTTAACATACTCACTGGTTAGTGAGTTAAAAGATATTCAACATAAGAAAAAACATTAATTTTTCAGATTCATTAGTTAGAATTTAGGTAAGGTGATTACTATGACTTTTGAGCTTGTTACCTTGCAGAAAAATCTTATGTTGAGGCAGCATTCTTTGACTTTCAGGGCAGGTAAATTCTAATTAAGCTGAAGGCATTTCTTCTTGGCCTTGGCAGTTGTCTAACAGCATGGGCACTTTTAATTGGAAGGATCTATACTACTGCATAGTGAATATACAGGCTAAAGATTGAGGAAAAGGCAGCTTGGGTCCCCCTATTCAAGTATCATTTCAAAAAATCAATAAGAATACAGTAGGTTAGTGACAGTAGACCAAACTCTCATACAATAGATTTTCAGCCCTATTTACACAGCTTTCAAAGTATTTAAAGAATGCTTTTAGTTAGATTTTTAGCCCAAAAGTAATATTTAATCTAAAGAAATATTTGTTTCTATTGTTATTGGAAATGCAATCGTTAGATAACTGTCCAAAAATAAATTCAAATCAATTTCCAGATTGGAAATAGATTTGACAAAAATGTTTGCAACTAAAGTAAAATCCATTAGCTTTGTTTTAATTTTACTTTCATTAAAACTTTGATTAAAATTTATTTTAAAACCCTGAAACAATATAATGTTTCCACTCTTTTAATTAATTTTGGACAGTTAATGGTTGCATCTTACATAAAAATAATAACTGCAAGTAAAAAATAATAATTTTAAAATATACAAAATTATTTACAACATTTAAATTTGTAATTATATACATACAGTCCTGTAATATATGTATATATCTGAGCCACATCTATTGACGTTAATAATACCAAAATACTTAAAGGAATTTTTATTCAAAATCTATATTTATAAATCTTATGTTTCTCAGAAATACAAAGACAACTTATATATATATATATGTGTGTGTGTGTGAGTAAAAGGATCCAGGCAACATGTGGGGTTTGATATTAGGATACTGCTGTTTGAGTGGTAGAATAGTGAAGCTCAATCTTGGGCTAAGATTGACTGCTTCAATATATCTGTATGTATATGCATATGCTAGATCAGGTGATGGATGGTTATTTTGTAAACATATTTTCATCTCTTAAATTCCAAAAATTACCGTCCCCTTCTAAATGAAAGCTAATTAATCAAAAGCAGAATGTCATTTTAATTTCCCTCCCTCACCTGGTTTAAATGACCTTCTGATCTGACAAAATTCCTGAATATGCCCTCCCCATACCCCGTTTCTGTTTCATTATCAAATAAAATTCTATATAAACATAGCCTAGCATCACCTTCAATAATTTTAATATATTTTTAAACTCTGATCTTGTAAGCTTGCAGTCAATCACAATTCTGAGTCCAGGCTAGTCATTTATTAAGAATTGTAATTTTTTAATGGATAAGTAAAGATTCCTATCTTCACCCTGCTTAATCAAGAAGTAATTAATAGATAACCCATGGCAGCATATTCACCCTGGTACTTATTAAGACATGTAAAATATATACTCTCTATGTATTTAAGTTAGTGATAATTCTGCTGCTTATTTATTAATAAATTAATTTAACCTGTAAGAAATGCAATATAATCATAGATTTCAATCTAGACATATAAATTGTCATTTCACTTTTGTTTTACTGCTATTAATAAATCTTTATACAAACTATTTTTTGCATTTGCTTCTTGTTTACCACAATAAGTTTTTTTAGTTTTAAGAATCTCTTGTATATCCCTAACTTCAATTGGGATATAAGAAAAGAACATATATGCTAATATCAGATGTGGTAGTCACGTGGGAATTGTCCAGATGGTATAGATTAATGAGGTTTGACTTTGTATTGTTTGTTGTAATGTTTATACCTATGTTATGCAAGTTAGTGTTCATTGCTTAGTTTCTTAAGGTTAATTTTACACACTATACAAATGTTGTTATAGTAATGCATTTATATGTGTAATCATGCAAGAGGAAACCAATCTTTCCGAGATGCGCTATTGGTATATAAAATCAAATAAAAACAAATGTAATAATCACAATACTCCTGAATAAACTCTGCAATATTCAATGTATCTATATAAAAAATAAATAATAGCTATAGCCAACTTATATTTGTATATGTCATCCTATATAGCATTTAACTGTAAATATTTATACAAAACAAAATTTCATTAAAGTCATGCAAAACTAATGTTCTCATGGAAATGATCAACTTCCCATAATTTATGTATATTCTCACAATAATACTGCTTTGTTTATTTATTTTCAAATCGTTTTTTGCATGTAAAATAAAATTATCAAAGCAAAAATCTCCATTATAAATAACTGAAACTTCAGCAAATACAGATATAAAAAATTTATATTAACAAGCATCAATAAATACTAGAATATCAAATTTTATTATCATATAAATTACCTAGCCATTTGCCAGGTGGCATCCTGCACCTCTCATCCATTCCAAAGATAGCATCAGATTTTCAATCACACTAACAAATTAGTTTAAAACAAATCGTCACTATCATTAGTATATTTTATTCATTTATTTTGGAATATAGTATTTTTATATATTAATAAATCAAAAATATTTATCATTTAGGTTTGACAGTAAAAAAAAAATGTTTCACTATCTAAATGAATTACCAATTAATATCGTCGAGGTGATACAAAAAAAAAAAATAATATTCACAACGCAATAATTTACTATGGATTCATTAATTTAATAAATTATTTGCTAACAGAAATTTATTTTTATAAAATATGAATTCACGAAATCAAAAAAAAATTATACCGTGCTTTATAGCCAAAATTGACTACTAATGACACTTTAATTTATAACAATTCTTAACATGGGTGAATGCTGAGGCACCAAATTTCAAACGGTAACAACGGGGGGGGGGGATCCCTAACTTAACCTACATTTGCCTACATGCAAGCTTTTATACTTCTGCATAAGCCAAAACTATTCTATACATTAATAATAGATTCAAATTTCATAAAATGATAAAGTGGTGCGCCTGACCCATTCGCAGGATTTATCTATTCAATAATACTAAATCTTATTATATTTTAATGAAAAATATTTTTTCAAATATATTCATTTCACCATCTAATTAAGAGTAATTTAATCTTTGTTTTAACACTAAAACTAGAAAATTTAAATACAAAGTTATCTAATGATTTTTCTCATTGTTATATAAAATAAAAAAATAAATGCATGGAAAGTGTATTTATTCATTTTAGGATATGACAATGTAAGAGGAATTTTATGTACATCATCTTACCCAATACTTTTATATTTCAGATAGCATTAATACAATAATAATGTATTTAATTATATGATCTTTATATCGAAAATATGCAGTGACAATGTTTCTTTAATAATGCCAAAAGAAAAATATTAAAAAAATAGTAATTACTTTATTACACAATATGTAATTTAATACACTGTACAGGCTTACACACACCTGCACACATATACTGTAATATATTAGGGATTCGAACTCAGATTTTCACACGACCCTCAACTCTCCATGTCATCTCATATTGTTGACCCACCTGATCACACACATGTCAAAAAGATAAATAATTACCAATATACGTATTTTATGCTAAACCACCAATCATCAGTTGTTCCAGATTACTATCTCCACATATATATACAATCAGTGCTCACTTTTATATTAAGGTAGCCAATTTTTATACTTTAATGGACAGGCTTCAAACTACTCCAACCCACAACTATTCAGCCATCCATTTCATCAAAAATCTGATGATGGAATGTTCAAAGACCACACTAGTGCCAAGGTTGTCATGCTACCCATGTTGATGTTAGTCATTGTGATCCTCATGAACTGAAGAATAATCCATTTGCATACATATGTGAGGGATGGGCAGACTTTTAACGCACTGTGTCAATATAAAATAAATGATAAAAATGATGTAAAAAGATTTCTTATTTAGGTATCCATTAAGAAATTCCGCGTTTACTTTTTTTTTTTTTTTTGGTTTTCTAGTAGTAGAAGACCCTGTTGTGCATTTGAAAATTAACATGATTATTATAATGACAAAATTATTCTGTGATCTTCTGTCAGCGGTTTGATAATAACTCTGAAAATTCAAATACAAATGAGTTTTATTAAACTCTATAATTTATTACCAGACAAAAAGGAAAGATTATTATAAAATAAGAAATTAGACAAATATCAGGATAAGAAAAGGAATCCTAATTAAATTCATTGATAGTTGGGAAAAATAGATCCAGAGTAAGATCCCATAATCATTTTTTTTTTATTTTTGATGGAAAGTGGGAATATATGTCCTTATAATGTAATGTCTGTATATTGATTTAAACCCTTTAATTATTTCTCCCAAACAAACAAGAATTTTATCTATATACACACTAGCATAAATAATAAATTTAGTGCAAGTGATTTCTAATATTAATTATATATGTTTAAATTAACAGTTATAATCAGAGATAGCATTATGAGTACTAATGGATATTGAAGAAATTTGAATCATCAGTTGAATATATTGGAGTTATGATTTACTTGTAAATAGAACCATCGAATCATCTTTCCCATAGGCCATTAACTAGAGGTTATGTTGAAAATTATAATTGGCTATTTACTTCAAAATGTATTTACTGACTCCATTACAATATCTATCTATCTATCTATCTATCTATCTATCTATCTATCTCTCTCTCTCTCTCTCTATATATATATATATATATATATATATATAAGTAAATAGAGGGATCTGAACTTAGTATTTTCAGTTTATAATCATTTTCTACTCCATTTTGAGCAATAAAGACACATGACCATGTTACCATTCACTGTCTATTATTAACATTTATGGTTGGATTTAGGCCTTTATTTTACACACTACAAAGTGACAGTTAATCAAGCTATGAAAAAGAAGAATCTACCTTTCATGTATAAATTTAGATACCTCAAGAACATAGCTATATTTCCTGATTAACTGATCTATTTATTATGATTTGCATTGCTGATGGAATCAATTCTTTATTTATTTGAAAGGGGCCAGGGTTATTAACTCATTAAATTCCACCACATCGCACCACATATTTTTGCAGTAAATAACTAGAATAAGAACACGATATAGTTTTCTTGTCACTTAATATTTAAGAATTTTCTCCAGTGTTTGTAGATTAAAGCAAATATGTGGGCATAAGTGATTATCCATATGTAAAAATAATCTTTTATGATAATAATATCTAGAAAACTTAAAATTACTAACATACATAACAAATTGTAATATTTACAAAAGAATTATTAATAAGCTGGAAAGAATGTACACATGCCAATCCAAATATTAATCAAATAATTAATGAGTTCATATTATACTTAAGCTTCTTCTAGGGAAATGCATATTTTGGTAATATAAACTTCATGGTTAAAGTTAGTTTGCAAACTTTTAATTCAATCACAATTCATGTATGAATAGACAATAGCTTACTGGTAACTTTGTGTAAATTCTTGTAGTATACATGTATTTCTTGGGATCCTGAGCTCATTGGAAGTTAATTTATTTCTCCTGCCACTATTTTTTATTCTTGGTTTGCTTTAAGACTGGACTTGAAGGTATTTTTGGGGATGATCTCTTCATGATTAAAGAAGTTGTCCACAAACTCTCAAGTTTCACTCCTGCATGATAACTCAGTTCAGCATAGAATGCCTGGGATACTTCCTGCATCCCAGATCCATGGAATCTTCCAGCACAATACCCCTTTTTGAAGCTATTTTTCCTTTTATAGTCTCAACCAGTTTTGAGATTTCTGTGCACCTATTTATCTTTTGGGGTTTTTTCCCAGAATACAAGATAATAATCTTGTCCTTTTCTTTTTCTTTTTTGTTACAGAGTCTCTTTTTTATAAATTAATTTGGCAATCTTCAATTAACATTCTGATCATAATCATTTATGTTTACAATTTCTTTTTCTTTTTTACATCTGGACTAGTAATCTGCATGTGCATACATTCCTTACAATTTAATTTGCATTAATTAAATAAATATTAACACATGCAGATAATCTTTATTTTACATATTTAAAAAGAAATTAAATTGTGTCTTTTGAACGATATTTAAATTTTACTCTTTTTACTTTCTTTTTAAATATTACAAATGTCCAAACACTCATGAACCATAAGTATTTTTATGATTATATATATATATATATATATATAATCATATAAATACTTATATATATATATATATATATATATATATTGTAAATTGATGTCTGTATTTATTCAAATTAATATATGTAATCTTATAATTAAATATTAGTAAATACAGTAATCAATTTTATTTTTTTTGAAAAGGACAAAAAAAATATAATCTTCACTTAGGAGCACTTTCGACTATCCTCATAGTCTTTTCCAAAGACTACAAGGATAGTCACAATCACTCCTAAGTGAAGATTATATTGACAAAGACTATGAGAATAATTGAAAGTGCTCGTAAGTGAAGATTATACTTTTTGACAGAGACTATAAGGGTAGTCAAAAGTGCTCCTAAGTGAAGATTATATTTTTTGTCCTTTTCAAAAAAAAAATCCATTACTGTGTTTACTAATATTTAATTATAAGATTATATATATATATATATATATATATATATATGCATATATATTATATATTATTTATATATATATATATATATATATATATATATATATGCACACAATAGATGGAAAAATTATTATATGGTGAAATAAACTTTAAAAATGATGATGAGGGAAAGCAACAAAACCTCTCTCTTTCAAATTAAGCATCTATCTATAAATGGAAAAAGATGACAATTTTTACCTATTTCAAGACAATACTCCAATTTTGAATGAACTTTAAAAGAAGTAATAAGACTATATAAAAAACTTAATTTTAAATAAATAGTCCATATTAATAAAAAATAATTAATACTTAATGAATGATGAGATAGTGTTTACTCAAATAAAGCATCAAGGCTTCCTGCAAATATTATTATTTTCAAATCAAATTATAAATTCGGCTTTTAGATATTGAATACACTATTGTAAAATTATTAAATATAAAATAATCAAATATAACAGAACGCATAAATGTAATAAAAATATTTAATTAAAAAAGTATAAAATAAAATATTAATTAATTAAGAAGATAATAAGATTGTTTATCTTCCATTCAATGTCACAATTAAATATATTTTATTCTAATAATATTATAAAAGCAATGATAAGAATATGCAATCAAAGTTTATAAAAATACATATTACTAGAGAATGTAAACAATAAAATGTAGTGATAAACTTTAATTAGTTTTTTTTTTTTTTATCTTTAATAAATAATTGAATACAGATTAATGAAATTTTATCCTCTTTCCGTAATTTTAATATTTTTAGCATTATTTTTTTCATTTTATTCATATATTAATAGTACACTTTTTTTTTCCATATGTCATAGCATCGGCCGGGAGGCGAACCCTCAACATCCGCGTGCAACCCACTGCTTGCTTGCAAGGCGGTTGCGCTAACCTCTCGACTAACAATGCTTTCTTTTTCATAGTCATTTTAAATTATAAATACGTAATCCCTATTCTTTGATTATCTATAAAAAAATTCCTATAATTTTTTTACTAACTCTTCATAATATTTTTTTTTTTTTAAATATTAATCAGTTTATAATGATCGGCACGTTTTAGTGCCTTTGCGTTGTTTGATTTCTTTATATATTCTGATAAATTACCTTCTGAGTCTGTGAGTCTAAATTATTTATTTTATATTGCTGCCCTATACTTGGCAATGGCTAAATAATTAGTTTAGTCTATAGTAGACGCATTTCAAATCTAATCAGAAAGTTGACATGATCTTTTTTACTGTTGATCATTCATTATGATGAATGATTATTATTTTTCTCAGTGGTCCTGGGTAAACTTATAATTACTTCATTACTGATATATCATGCTCATTATCATTTCTTTTATATTTAATTTATATTTTGTTTATTTGGGGTTGATGATTGTTCTCCATCTCCTCATAATTCTGCCCTAATATGTTGTTACTATTACAATTGTGGGACTTTGTAAACTCAGATTCCTCATATTTACCATTTCTTTTTCTGTAACAAGTAATTGTTACCCCAGATTCTCCCTGATTAACTCCCTATTTACCATATTGTTATTTAATCAACTATTATCAATATATTGTGGAATGAGAGTCTCTCCAAGTTTATCTCCAGTTTTTTCAATATCTAGCTTCTTCACATCATATAAACAAACATCTGATTTATTCATTTCACATGTGATCTTTTTCTAAATCTTTTACAATTTTTTCAAACCCACTTTAAGTTTTTAATTGTTCATATATTACCATCTTTTCTAACAATATATCTATTCACAACACTACTTCCTTGTCTTAATTTTTCAATGATATTACTAATGTTTGCTTGTTCTCTTCCCCATGCATTTCATTTTTGATACGTTTTTTTTTATTCTTAGTATACATTTATCCATATCTTATTGATTGCTCTGAAAGCTTTGTGTTGCTCTTCTGTTAAGTGTCGAAATGTATATATTAAAAATCTTTCCTTTTCAAACCCATAGCTATATGTCATTTCAATATTAAGTTATTTCTACTAAAAACAAACCATCCAATTCTAATTTTATGACTAATTTTATCCATTATGTTTTTTTTTTATATTAATAATCTGACCTCGGTATTTGTTGTTGTAAACCTCTTATTATAAAGTGCTGAAAACTTTGAAATTATTCAAATGGAAGTCAATCTCCAATAATGTGCTATTTCTTAAATATTATAAATCTCCGTGCACTCTCTCGCGGATAAAAATTTTAAAAACTTAACTGAATCACTTACATTTAGAGTGTACATTCTATATACACCAACTCTTACAAACCATGCTTAAATCAGGACTTGAGTCTATTGTGTGCCGAATATTATAATCAAATATTCAATTGTACAAATCTATTTAACCCATTGCAGGAGAAAGACAGTGTCTCATTTTTAATCACCTATCATTAGACAAACATGACTTATAAATGTAAACATATTATTATGAAGTGCTGAAATATTGTGCTATGTCTTAAATATTATAAATCTCTGTGCACTCTCCCACTGGTAAGAATTTAAAAAACTTAAATAAATCACTTAAGTTTAGAATATACATTCTATATACACCAACCCTTATAGACCATGCTTAAATCAGGGCTTGAGTCTATTGTGTGTCTGATGTTATAATAAAAAATATTCAATTGTACAAATCTATTTAAAATAAGACACTGTCTTTCTCCTGCGATTGTTTAAATATATTTGTACAATTGAATATTTGATTATAACATCAGGCACACAATAGACTCAAGCCCTGATTTAAGCATGGTCTGTAGGAGACGGTGTATATAGAATGTATGCTCTAAACTTAAGTGATTCACTTAAGTATTTTAAATTTTTTCTGGAAGGTGAGTGCATGGGAGGGTGCTTGGAAGAGTGCACAGAGATTTATAATGTTTAAGAAATAGCGCATTATCGGGAGATTGACTTCCATTGTAATAATTTCAAAGTTTTCAGTGCTTTATAATAATAGATTTACATTTATAAGTCATGTTTGTCTAATCGTAGATGATTTCAAATGAGACACTGTCATTCACCTGCGATGGGGTTAAATAGATTTGGACAATTGAATATTTGATTATAACACCAGGCACACAATAGACTCAAGCCCTTATTCAAGCATGGTCTATAAGAGTTGGTGTATATATAATGTATGTTTTAAAGATAAGTGATTTACTTAAGCTTTTTAAATTCTTTCAGGAGATTGCGCAAAGATTTATAATACTTAAGAAATAGTGCATTATCGGAGATTGACTTTCGTTTGAACTATTTGTTATTGATAACTTCTTCTAACTCATTATTATCAGTCTTTATTTTTTTTTAAAAAATAATCAATTGAACATTATCTTAGTCTTAGTTTTATCTGCTAACTCTTGCAACATTTTTGAAGCTCTAAAGTATTATTTGCAAAAAACATACTCTGCATCAACATAGTCAAGATATCTTAAATAATTTTTATTTTAATCCATAAAATATTTCTTGTAAAACTGTTGTAAAAAATTTTGGAGATATGGAATCACTCTTGTATACTCTTCTCAATGTTAATCTTCTTATTATCACTATGAAACTTAATTATTGCTGTTCCATTTTGATAAGTATTTTTTTAGAATATAACAAAATCATGGATCCATATTCTGAGGGAAATATTTAAGCAATAAAATGCCTAAGTAATAATTTTAAATTATAACAAGAGTAAAAAATAAGCACAACAATAATATCAAATTTGTTGAGAGGTTTTTTGGCAAACTTTTCTCATATTATGTTTCCCACAATATTACTTGAACAAATAAATGACTTTTCATGAAAAGAATATTACATTCTAACAAAAATTATTTACCATTATTTAATTTTAAGTATAAATTATATCTAAAAAGAATATTTTTAAGACAATTTAAGGGCCACATTTGTTATAATCATTAATGGAACATAATAATCTGACAGATAATTGTTCTTTTATTTTTATCATTTCTACTTGGGTATGCTAAACATTATTTAAAAATTTTAAAATAATTAGATAAAAGTGTTCAAGGTGGAGAAAATTAAGTGAAAATAAAGCAATGTTTTCCCATGACTTTTTCAATCATTATTAAACATTTAAAAATATATAAAATAACATTTAATGCTTAAAAAACTCAAATCCATTTTCAACCGGTGGGGAAATAAACATCTTCAATGGATTTTTGTTGGGATGATTATCAATTTAAGAAAATGAGAGTTTAATTATCTAGGTAGCTTTTTAAATAAAAACATATATCTGGATGATGAGGTTCAGCACAGACTTCAACTTTTTCCTGATGCATTTGACCAAGTAAAAAATAGGAAGTGGTATAATAGTAATATACCTACTGCAACTAAATTATTATAAACATGTACAATGTATCACATGCCTTGTTTTAACATAAAGGCATTTAAAAACCATAAGTTTTAAAAATGCAATGCAAGATCATTGGAAATTTGCTAAATATGGTGCATTAAGTCAGATGTTATAAACACATATTTTGGATACCATATAATGTAAATAAACTGCAACAAATTTTCTCTTAACTTATTTACAATAAACTTTGGTTTGGTTTTTGTTTGAAAGGTAAATTCCATTTATATTATAAAAATTATTTCAAAACACTCTAAAAATTTACAACATTGATTGCTTTTATGAATGAGAAAAGGCTGTGAAGAGTTATAATTAGTTAAATTGTTGAATTTCAAAAAGTAAAATTTTAACTGCATAAAGAAATTTGAATACTTCATGACAAAATGGAAAATAAACAGACTAAAGCACCAACATGTGATATAAATGAATATATTGGTGATTTACCTGTTATTTTGTATAATGTTATCTATATGTTGTTAATCGTTTTTGGTTTTACTTTTGAAGTTAGAAGAACCATATTCATTCCTGAGTAGCTTCTAACTGATAATAATGATATTATTATTATAGAATTCTCAATAAAATTGGAAGGCGACCATGACTGGATATTGTTTAATATTGATGTGACTGGCGTTTATAGAGTTAACTACAATGAAGAAAATTGGAAGAAGTTACTACAGCAATTAAAATCCGACCGAACGGTAAAATTAATACTATTTTTACTATTAATACATACTCATAACTGCATAGTTTTATACTGTACAAAGCAAAAAATAATAATAAAGCATTTGGAAATAAACTAAAATATGTATTTGTAAATACTAATACTTACACATACATATGCGTATTCCTACGTTAAAAGTACATACATTTGAAAAACATTTTAGGGAATAGGTACATATAATTATTTATTGGTTAATGATTATTAATGTTATATTTTTATCTGGATTTCATTTTAAATTCCACTATCAGCAAGGATAAGCTTATAAAAAATCAAAACTTAAATGATAGGCAGACCCATTCTATTTTTTAACTTTTGCTAACATACATAACATTATTTATTCACAGACTTCAGGAGAAGTGTTTTACTCCTTTAATAATAAATTTGTAAATGACGTTTTTTGTAATTAGCACTTGTCTTGTTTCACAATTTTTCATAAAGCACACTTTTCAGATTCATTTTTGATTAAATAAAACTTGCAATTCAGAAATATTCAAGAAAACGAAAGTTAGCAATGTTGAAATAAAGTTTTAAGATATGCAGTAGACTTTCAATTTCCAGTAGGATTTGAAACAAAGAATATTTGAAAAATTTCATGGAATAAGAATGTTTCATATTCAACAGGCAAATGATATCGGTGTCTAAAATCATCTATTATCAATCATATCTGCATTTTTATATGTTTTTATAAAACATGAATGTCAACTTTGAATATTTTTAGATCAATGATGGGAAAAAAGAAACTAGAAATCATCATAAATGGATTAGTTTCTTTAGACATATGTCAGTTTAGATTCATTAATCTCTGGCATTAATAAAAACAACAATGTATTCTAAGGGTCACGCTGACGTAATTATCTTTAAAAGTCATATATATTTTCTGGTAATCTTTTCATTAGCTTTCAATTCTTGAAAGATTTGGCAATTTATTGATCATGGTGTAGTAGAAAAGCTTCATGATCACTCAGTGGTGCCATGTTTAATTCAGTAATAAGTTATGATTTTTGAAGCACCAACAGTAATCGAGATTAAATTTTTAATGAAATTATTACGTCATTGGTTGACTGTTTTCTGATGTCAGCTGATCATCTATGACATTTAATTTGAGCATGTTGATGATTTGGCTGTATGATAATGGTTTTTCACTTTATATTTATTGTTTTGTCAATCATAACTTAAAACTCATATATTGCAGAATAACATATGATTGGATAACACTAACACCTCCCAATTGTATCTATAAATAAAACAGATGTTTTCTTCATCAATCCAATCTCTAGGCAGTCTCTTTTCTCAAAGTATATACAATATCTAATTAGAAGATGCCTGAAACAGCATTTTGAATGCCCAAGGCTATCAAATAAATATAGAACAACGTAAAAGTTTGGTAAAGCATATATATCATGTTATATATATAATTTTTACGACATTTAACGGCATTTTAATGTGTTTAACTAAACACTCACATTGTCTTATAATTATAGTGAAACTTTTGGTAATACAAAAAGTTAATGTCATGCAGCATTTTACTAAATCTTATATATATATATAATTAAATTTTTGCTTGGGCAGTGAAGTTAGACTCTCAGCTATTTAATCTATTTAAATATAAAAAAAAACTTAAAAATTTTCATTAACGTAATTTTATTGCAGACTAGCTTTATTAAAGTTATATAAATAGATGCAAATTTAATTTATAAATTGTCTGAGTACTTTCTTAAGTCCTGAACATTATTAAAACTCATTTCAATATTTTATTGTATTAATTTAAACTTGTTTATATTTGAGGTAATTTTCAAGTGTTTAAACTAGAATGTATTTTCTATTTATAAAAAATTAGTGTTAAAAACTAGATTGCTTTCATATAGTCCTTAATATCTTAAAGGTTAGTGTTTGAATTAAACAATGATTTTAAATTATTAATACGAGATATTAATGTTGAATTCGCTTACTTGTAATAGAAATTTTCTATCTAAATTAACTATTAGCAAGATTATATTCATTCAAGCTAATATTATTAAGATTAAATAGGTAAAGATAAAGCTAAATTGATTAATTTAAAAGACAAATAATTGGTTTATTATTATTAAAAGAGTTGTTGATTTTCAATTGAGATAAATTGAGTGTGCATGTGTGTGAGTATGCTCATATTTAGTAATTTTAGTTTACAATTTTTTGTTTTATAATATTTAATATCTTTTTAAGTAACTTTAATTTAATTAAAATATTGAATTGAATTCTAATGAACTTCCTCATTTATTTATTTAATATTGTCTAAAATGCTTATAAAAGAGTGATTTAATATTTTTTTTTCAAAACACTATATTTTGTTTTGTTGTATTTTATTTTATTTTATCATAATAATTTTAGTTTCTTAAATAATTATTTCAGACACTACACGTTAATTAAGATGTCTGAAAAGATATGTAAATAAGATCTATTTTTAGTTTTACTCTGCAGATACAAAATTGATCTTGAAATCCTAAGGTGGAAAGATTAAAAAAGTTGTAAAAAGATGTTTTTCCATCAATTAAAAAGAATCACATGACTAGGAATATAAAAGGTCTACACGCACACACACTCAAAATTAAACTACTAATGAATTACTGGTTTCCTACCAGAAGAAAAAAACATACACATAAGGGAAAAAGGAACTTGATTGTATCTCAACCACAGATTTAATCATAAGTTCAACTTTTTAATTTGTTTTATTTTATAAAGTAATATGTATCCTTAAGAAATCTTTAAATTCAGGTACTAGAATTTAAGTTGAAGTTGCTAAAAATTCAAAAATCAACACAGTTAAAAAACTGGGAAAGTTAAATGGTTATTCATTCGTAATTGCTGAAGTATATTATTGTGATAATAGTACATCACAGGAATTACATATGGCTTGCCCCATTCACATAAGAATTCTTTATTATTTTCAATCTCATACTTGCAATGAACTCTGTTATAGATATAATATTTCTATTATCTTAAGAGTAAAACTTTTGAAAACTCATTCCTCACGATATTTATGACAGCACATTATTGTTTTAAAAGTCTCATTTTAATATTTAAAAAAATATTGAAAGAGTAATAAATTATCAAGTACTTTAAAATGCCTTATTTGTAATAATCCTTTAAAATATAATATTTCAATATTCTTTGATAAATAGTTTCTCTTGGATAAATTGATTTCTTTTAATAAATGTAATATTAATTTGAGAAGAGAGAAATTTTTGTGTAAAATTTAAAAATGATATTTTTATTGTCTTTCATAATTATTCTTTTATTACCTTTGCTGACAAAAAAAAAATCACCCATGTATACTTCAATTTTATGCTTCAAGTAAACTAAATAAAAGAAAGGATATTTTAATCTACAAAATAAAGATTGGTCAGATTATTATTATATTGTAATGTTATTATCCTAATATTTCTAGTGAATTATGATTAAAAATTAAATGCTATCAATTTTTAATAAAACTTAATTTGTAATATACTTTATTATTATTATTAATGCTCAAAATGTGAATGTGTAATTCTTCTTTTTTTTATCTTTGGAAGGGAACGTGCTGAGTTTAGAAAGAAATGTTTGCTCCTGGACTTCTATATTTGAATATACTTCTTAAAATGAGTAAATAAAAAAGCAGCTTAATGCTATAACATAAATTATTGGCACCTGACTTACTTATGCATGTAAATATTTTCATGAAATCAAATAGCCATAATTACTGTATCTGTGTGTGCTTACGTTTGAAGGAAATCTTATGCAAATAATTTTTAATACTATGCACCTATTTTATATTGTTTTATTGCCAACAAATGGAGAAATGTTATAATCTTTCAGAACTGTGTCCTGGCAAATGATGAAACTTCCAGAATTAAGAACTTTAACACTTTAAAATTTGAAAAACTGGTTATAATTTTATGTATTTATAATTTATTATTCACTTGTTTTGTGCACTATTCCTTAAAATATTTCATGCATTACTTGTTCATGGTAATATACAGAGGTTCACATAATATTGACTATTTTATTAATTCTATATAATAATTTTATTTTTCTATTATTTTAAGTGTATTTCTTTGTTCCCTATCATAAATAATTTATCTATGTGGATAGATTAGTTGATTAAATGGAAATATTCAAAGCTAGTTTAATTTCTAATATAAAAAAATATCAATTTAAATTTGAAAGTTATGAATTAAATGAGCCGCATGTCACATTTTAAATCCAAATGAATAAAAATAATAACGAGTGCAAGGTGGGTCATTATTATTTATGAAATAGGATTTTGAAACAGTGTGCAGAAAGGTGATGCTATAAAACAAATTACATGAAGATGTTTAAATAATATCGTCTTAAAAAAATATTAAATTAAGTGCTCGCTGTTTCGAAGTATTGGCATATGAAATATAATAAACATTTAACTAAAATGAACAAAGAAATATAGACATAACCACAGTGATATAACTTTAAATTAGACAATAGTAATTTTCTTTTAAGTTAAAGAAATTATAAACAGGCAGGTCATTATATCTTTTTAGAAATACAAACTTTGATAACACTTTATACACTATTTTAATATTAAAATGGATTTTTAAATTATAGTTTCATTTGGTTACATTTACTTAGGATTCATTTAATTATTTCAAGGAGAGTTAACTAACTTGGATTAGGTTATAACTTATATAAGAAATTAAACAGAGCTGTGTGGTTTTGAAAATAAAACTGTACCGGTATTATTTATCTGGACTGGAAGTGCTTGGCTGCAGGTTTGGTGAGCTTGACTTGGTGGCTGGTGGCATCATCTTCTTTCCCGATCTTTTAGGCTTGCATCTGCTAGTGGCATGATGGTTGCTAAGGTATTATGGAAAAAAGAAACCTTCATTCAACCTGTGCAGTAACAGCAAATAAATGCCCTTTTTAACCAGACATATTAGAAATTAAACTGACATGGACACTGGCTGCAATTGCTCTCTAAAAATGGCTATCTTTTTTGGGTTTAAAATACAGGGTATTTATATGTTTGGTCTCAAGTACTTACATTATTGGAATCTATATTACCTCAGGACTCATTAACTCAAGATTTAATTAAAATATTATAAAATTTATATAATCCAGATTTGAAATCTTATATAACTTCTGGAGTGTTAGAACCATTCCCTAAGCTATTATATGTTAAGATTTCCCATTGTAAAAAAATTCTAATTTAGTTTTTAAAAATAATTTTCAATCTTATCTAAGGTGATTTTAATTAGCAAGATTTTGTACTAATTTTACTTTTACCAAATGCAGGTGTGGCTGTTTATGACATTCTTGTTTACAACTAAAAATCTGTTTTAAATGAGAACCAAAACTTATTTTTCATTATACATAAAATAATCTTTTAACATTTTGTTTTTAAAGAAAACTCTTTTCTTACACATACTTTTTTGTATATGTTTCAAAATAAAATCTTTTTCTTTTTAAACATATTTTCAAAAAACTTTTGCCTTGAAATATATAAAATAAAATAAAGGTTTTATTTTAAAAGATATTAAAAAAGTACATGTAAGAAAAGAGTTTTCTTTAAAAACAAAATGTTTAAATATTATTTTATGTATAATTAAAAATAAGTTTTCATTCTCATTTAGAACAGATTTTTGGTTGTAAACAAGAATGTCATTAACAGCCACATCTGCATCCGGTAAAAGTAAAATTAGTTCAAAATCTTGCTAATTAAAATCACCTTAGATACGATTGAAAATTGTTTTTAAAAACTAAATTAGAAATTGTTTACAATGGGAAATCTTAACATATAATAGCTTAGGGAATGGTTCTAATATTCCAGAAGTTATCTGAGATTTCAAATCTGGATTATATAAATTTTATATTTTAATTAAATCTTGAGTTAATGAGTCCTGAGGCAATATAGATTCCAATAATGTAAGTACTTCAGACTGAACATATAAATACCCTGTGTTTTAAACCCAGAAAAAAGATAGTCATTTTTAGAAATCAAAACAAAGTTGTTGTTTTAATTGCAGCGGACATGTGCAAAATTGGGAAAAAACAACTTAATTATATTATAGTGTATTTATCAAAAACAGAGTAGAAATCTGTTTTTTTTAAGAAATGTTTTTTTTATTATTTAAAATAATAGTGCTAATCATACAAGTTGATATCTGTTTATATGATGTTAAATTAATATTTTATTTTATGAAATCAATAACTACGACCTAACTCTTATATATCTAATTATGTGTACTATATCATCAAACCATTTTGAACCAAATTTTTATGTTGTTTTAACATTTGTGGGAAGTTTTATATATAAATGTAACAGGGGAAGGGGATTTCTATTTCAATATTTTGTCATTTTATTAATGAATTTAAGCCCTCCTTTATTGTTTAGTATTTTAAATTATACCATTACATGGGATATTCCATAATATATAGGTATTAATTAATTAAGTATTCTTTTAAAATTTTATACAAGTGTTGTTCCAAGTGTTGCGTGCATACCAGCCTCTTTGTTTGTTTATATATATTTGTGCTTCACTCTATCCAGCCATATCGGAAAGCCGAACCCTGTTTCATATCTCCAAGTCCAAGAATCAGGCTCTTAATTCCCCTGGGGACTTATTTGGTCACATGAGCTAGCTCTATATGGGCTCACACTGGGAAAAAGCCCAGCTCATTAAAAATCACAGCAGACTGTTCTTCATTTCATGAACCGATTCTGCCACAGTTTGCAGACATATATCGGTTGTTATTTCTTCAACAAATCTTCAGAAGCAATAAAAATAATAAATAATGAATCTATTTGTAACTTCTTAAATTATAAAAGTAAATCCTATGTTATATAATATAAACAAACCAGTGAAGATTAATGGAGAAATATAATAGCTCATTCGTATTTTATTTAAAGTAATAAATCTTATATATATATATATTGTACCGGTCAAAATAGTATGCTCACTTAGCGAAAATACCTCGAATCCAATCATGTTCGAGATACACAGGTCTGGAGCAACCCTGAATTCTAACCTATTTGCCTATTCTTCGAATCTCTGACCCAATGAACAATAATACTGAGGATACAGTAAAATTATTTTAATTCCATGCCTAAAGCAGAGTGGTAGAGCATAAGATCAGAATTATGATGATGATCGAGATTGGAATAGCCCAGGAATTACATTTATTATAGTTGTTTATTAATGCTAAGCTCTTAGCTAAAGAAAATAGTTCTAAATATTAATTAGAAAATAATAATTCAAAAACAAACCAGGATTTACATGAAATTATATATATTTAATAAATGTAGAAAACGCATATATATGTTACAAAATTGCTTTATGCTTGGAGTGATCTTATACATTTTGAAAACTTGGGATTTGTTTTATAAAATCCCCTTTACATCAATTATTTCATGAATATAATTTTATAGAATGTGTTATAAGTTGTGCTGGTTAATATGCCAATTTACAAATGTTTACAAATAAAATGCTGTGGATATACAAAACAATCTACAAGATCGGATCAGATTCGGATTACAGAAAGATACATGATAATTTGACATTAATCATTTTGACAAATAAGTATAAATGTATGGCCTCAATCATTTATTTACAATCTTAAAATCATTACATATGTTTGATAGGCATTGTTTGGACATAGCGTCTTTACAATAAGTATACATAAGAAACAAACAATGTGCAATATTTACGAGAATAAATTATACAAATTGATTTACGTCCCTGGGAATTGATAACACTTTTTTAAATGAAAGCAGTTTTAAGATCAACATACTGAATGTATTTTACGAAATGAATCATTATCTTTAACACATCATTGAGACTTACTAATGTTAGGCAGATGGTGATCAAATTAAAGAGCAGAGTAATGGTACTATCATATAATAACAAAAAAGGCATCATGGCGATTGTGGATATTTTATCATTTTAAAAGAATATTTGAAACAAACTTAGATTGGATATGTCCACACATTCTGGCAGAGTGATATCGAAGGAGAGGCTGGGTTTGAGAGCCCAGATCTGAATGTGTTGTCATTCGCAGCACATAGACATCATAAACTTTACGTTCCACAGGAAGTAGTGTCCCTGATTACGAATAATTTTGAAAAGTAGGAACGGGAGTTTCAAGCTTTCGACATACCCAATAACAAAACAATCAAGAAATGGAAAAGATAAAATATCAGAATAAAGGAAAAGGTATGCCAGCAACATTTATATAATTTTATAATATTATTTAAAGTTTGAAAATCATCTAACCTCTTGCGCAATAATTTGTTTTCAATTCTGAGTCATTTAACAAATCATAATGAATAATAACTTTTATTTATAATATTAAGCTAATAAAATTTATATTTCAATTCGATTCCCTTATATGTATTATGGATTACATTGGCCCTTAGGCAACAGCAAAAAAAGATAGATTAATTATTTTAATCAAGGTTCACAATCTTTTAAAATGAAATTTTAAATACAATTTCAAAGCAGTAGACTTAACAGAATTTATCCACAATAAAAGTTTTTAATTGACTTTAAGAATAACGAATTTAAAATGAAACCAAACTCACAGGCAATTTCTATTTAATATAAACAAAACATTATTGATAGGTTTTAAATAATCCCAGCCCTTTTCCAAGTTAAACAATTATTTTCCCCCTTTTTCAAACTCATGAATTTGGCAATTTTGGCATATTAAAGAAAATAAATTATATCTATACATTAAACAAAATACATAAAATTTTAATGGAATCGCACACATTTATATATATATATATATATATATATATATATATATATATATATATAAGTTAATTAAGCATGAAAGGTAAGTTAAAATAAATGATATTAATAAAAGATTACTGAGAGTTTAAAAGCAAAATTAGCAGAAGCTTATAAAATAATATATAAATTAAGATATGAAGGTTGAACTATGGATTACAAATTACAAAAGTATTGACTTATGAAGTCAGTTCTACATTAAAGGTTACCTAAGGAAAAATAGCATAGCAGCATCATTAGCAATCAGCAGTCAGAAGTAATCATGTTGTATGGTCATCCGGATGGAACATGGCAGTGTCAGGCAGACAGTTCCCCAAGAGAAGAAGAGAAAGGTTCTAGATTCCTCTACTCATGCTTCATCATGCAGGACTTGTACTAGCTTCTTAAAGTTAAGGTCTTGAAATGCTTCGAAACTAAACTGACTGACGAAAATCTCAACTCACTGAAAGATAACTAAAAACTGAAAAGTAACTCAAAACTAAAAATTGACTTCCTTTGTTCTGTCACTCCTTTTCTAAGATTTTAATACCACCCAGAATGCAATTTCATATACCAACCCTACCTCTGTAATCCCTTTAAAAACAACATTTAATTAGCAAAATATTTTCAACAGATAAGGCTCGAAATACCATTTTAGCTGTTTTGAAAGATTTGAAAACAACTGATAAACCATTTGTTTTCGATCTTAATTGTGATTGACAATTTTAATTAAAGGTAACAAACTGAATTTAAACAAAAGATTATTTCAGTATTTCGAACCTTCCTCATTTTTTTTGTTGTCACATCAAATACACACAGATATAAAAATAATCACAAATATATAAGCAAATGTATTTTCCAGCAATAAACATAGCAATAAAATTATTGCTTTAGTAATAATAATATATACGCATCACTCAAACTACTGTTTATTTTACTAAATAAAAATGAATTTTACTAATCTTTCTAATGATTCAGCATACAGTGTGTGAGTGAATAGCATATATTTATAGCAAGGTCTGAATTGCGGACCCCTAGGAGGTTAGTATAGATGGTGAAACATGAAGCTCGATGATGATTAGACATTGATTTCTTCAATATATATATATATATCATAACTTGCAGAATCATTGTTTCTTCTATTTAAAATATTAATATTTTGATTAATAAATTATGCTTGCTCTGACTAGATGATCTCCCACTAAACACCTCCACACACACCCACACACACACACACACACACACACACACACACACACACCCACACACACACACACACATATATATATATATATATATATAATATTAACATGAAAGGTCATGATCTTTAAATGTATCAAATTTGTGTATTTGTACTAAAAGATTTCACTATTATTTATTTCCAATTAGAGTCTCTTTGTATCTCTGCTTTGTGATGCTGGCAGAGAGAGAAATTAGATCATTATCATCGGAATTGTTGCTCACAAGTTGGTAGTTCTGGAAAATAGGCAAATAGGGCAGAGTTCATGAATGGTCCATACTTATGTATCTTGCACATAATTGGACTTGAGTTACTTTTGCCTAGATGCTAGTTCTTGTTATATGAACTGACAAAACCGACCGGTACAGGTTTTTTTTAGAATGAAAAATAGTTTAATATAATGAATTAATTATATACATGATGAATTAATTGCATACTTAGTGTATGCATGAATGAGCAAGTGGTCTACCAAGTGGTAGATGATTACATATTGTCATTCATGCTATTATTTCTCCTATGGTCTTTTATTAATTAAATGACATATACTATATGTAAACCCATCTTTGGTGGGTCCAATATTAAGATACCAATCATTTATTAAAAAGATTACATAATATTGCTATTAACGCTTTGGGTTACGGTTCTGGAACATGGTGATTAACATTATTTTGGGGAGCATTCCGAGATTCATTATATATATATATATATAATATAAACTATTTTCATGCCATTACGGTTGTGAAAATAAATAAAATACATATGAAAACATATTTGATTATATGACAAAATACTTAATGAAAATTCTTTTAATTAGCACTGGTAAGAAGAATGCTTTGTTTTCCCCAAGATAAATACTCTTAAATACATAAATATAAATAACAAATTACGATGATGGGATTGTATAAGATTGAAATAAATTTAATTAATAAAACTAGTATTAGTTGGCATTTATATATATATTTTGAGCAGAGCACAATTTTAAGATTACAACATCAAAATTGGGTCATGAAGCAAAAGAAATAATAATATGAAGAAGTTTGCAGTACTGACATCATGGCAAAGAAATAACAGGAAAAGGTTGTGCTTCTGGATGAAAAACTAAATCAAAAATCCCCTTCTTGGGTAGTGCTTAGAGAAAACTGGATAGGCATGCTGTGGACATCACTGACATGCAGGCCCTTTATACAAAGAAAGTGGATAAAAATAGTGTGTGCCAGATGTACTGGAATCACCACCAGAGGCATTTTTATATGAAATAAGTGGATATAAGGAGAAAATTTATGAGTTTAATCCTGTCACAACCCCAGATTAGAAGAACATAATATATTTATTCATGACAATATGCCACATGTCAGTAACATAGTACAGACAGATGTCACTAATGACATTGAATATTATTTATTGCTTTAAAATAAATTACCATTGTTTAAATGTCATAATTTATATAAATAATATGCTATGACCACTATAATATATACATAGAGAATATTTCTTTTAATAAAAGATATTAAGTTTTTACCCTCCCTATTTTTGCTATTTTAAAATAATTCAATTCCATTTCATAGAATTTATAATAACTGGAATAAACAGAGCAAAACTCTCCATACAGTATTGCCACCTGTGCTAAACAGAGTAATCAATAAATGCCAGAAGGCTTGTGCATAAAATTCCTATCTAATGCCTACTCATCCAATATCCCCAGACTAGTTTCTGGCTTGTGGCCTTTGTCAGTGAGGAGCTTTGGATCTGAGAGCACTGCATCTAGATCCTGGGATCTAATGCAACACTCTAGCAACCACCTTTTATCTCTACTTAACTACAAAACTATGAGAATGAAATTGAAAACACAAAAAATATTTTCAATCTAAGCTCAATAGCTTATATAGTCATATGGGTCTAAACTCAGTTCAGCACCCATACATTTTGGTGTCTTTGGCTCTTTTACAACCATAGCCACCACTATCCTATTAGGCAGGATTGGTGTTAAACCATTAAGCATCACATGATCACATTTCCTATACTAGCACATTAATTGTTGATAAACAAAGCAAAACTCTCCATACAGTATTGCCACCTGTGCTAAACAGAGTAATCAATGGATGCCAGAAGACTTGTGCATAAAATCCCTATCTAATGCCTACTCATCCAATATCCCCAGACTAGTAATCAATGGATGCCAGAAGGCTTGTGCATAAAATCCCTATCTAATGCCTTCTCATCCAATATTCCCAGACTATATAAGCTATTGAGCTTAGATTGAAAATATTTTTTGTGTTTTCAATTTCATTCTCATAGTTTTGTAGTTAAGTAGAGATAAAAGGTGGTTGCTAGAGGGTTGCATTAGATCCTGAGATCTAGATGCAGTGCTCTCAGATCCAAAGCTTCTTACTGACAAAGTCCACAAGCCAGAAAATAGTCTGGGGATATTGGATGAGTAGGCATTACATAGGGATTTTATGCACACGCCTTCTGGCATCCATTGATTACTCTGTTTAGCACAGGTGGCAATACTGTATAGAGTTTTGCTCTGTTTATCAACAATTAATGTGCTAGTATAGGAAATGTGATCATGTGATGCTTAATGGTTTAATAACTGGAATATTTAAGCACTGTATTTGATATTTTAAGAGTATGAAAAATAAAGTAAAACAAATAATAAGTCACCCTTTCAGAACTGAATAAATAACATTTATAAAATAAATAAGGTTTCAGAGCATTAATTATCCTAAGTTCTAGATTCACCCTAGATAGAATCCAGAGTTAAACAAATAACAAATTTTTATACTAAAAACAAACCTAAAATGTTGGTTCATAAAAACAATCTGGCAAACGTATTAATTTATCATACATTATATTTTATGGGAATGTTAATAACTTTACTTCATAGAGGTTTAGTTAAAAAAAGATTTTTAGAAATTAAGCTCACCAGATTGCTTGAGATTGGCATATTAACAATAAGCAAAACAGAGATATAAAATCAAATAATAAATATATATAGATAATTGACAGCACCAAAGTTAAAGAAAGTTAGAGCATATGAGAGAGAATTAAATTCATAGAAATCATTTGAGAGCAATTTACATATTACAAAAGTTACAAAGTTAAATCATATATTAGGAGAAATCATGATAGAATTTGAGATTAGTTAGGCAAGCTAGATTTAGTTTCAAGTAGTGGTATGAAAATCATTATCTTGCACAATTTAAGAGTCCATTTTCAAAGTACAGCATTTAATGGATCCATGTGAGTTCTTAGGTGGCATAAAGCTTCTATTTAGCATTCCAGAGTTCCTTCTTTAGGCTTTTCCTTCATTTCAGTTCAGCAGTGTGATACAACAGTGGAAGAAGACCTTCATGGGATGGGCTTACTACTCGGTCATTTTTATATTCTAAAGCAGCATTGAGTTTATTATCTGCACAGTTCTCTCAATAGTAGCCATTAATATATGTGTATTCTTATTTTATTATATATTTCAGACTGTATTATATTAAGTCAGATTTGACAAGATAATTAACTATTTGATCATTTTCACACATCTGTTAATTATTGTATTTATTAGGACATAATATCACTAGCATTTCTTTTGTATATTGTTTTATCCTTATCTTGCCAATTTATATTTCAAATGGATATTAGACTTGTCTCTCTGTTGATGGCATTGATTTTTGCTAGCAGATATATTTTTATAAAGTTATGATAGCTTTGCCTCTCTCTTATTGTGCTATTTTTCTGTGAGTGGTATGTATTTTCATATTTCATGTCTGCATAAATGCTTAGTTTGAAACAATTCTTATTTCTAAAATTTGTGATGGTCCATTTCCACTTTTCTCATATGTTTATAGACAAAATCCCTAGGGTATTTATTTGTTCTCAGACTTGGGTGCATCTTTGCATAAAATGAGACCTGGGTATAATTGGATTTGTTAGCTTTACATTTTTTTATAAATGCCAGTGTGCACACACATTTTCATATGCCCACACATATATGTTATGTCACCAATTAATTATGTATCATAAAAAATGAATTTTATTTATAGGTTTATAATAATTCAAAAAAATCATAAATTATTATACTGCACATCTATGTGCTGATATATAAGTTTTTATGTAAACCCATTATGAAGTATTTGTAAATCACAATGTGATATGTTATTTTTTTATTATATGACAATTCTCATATGTTATAGCATGTCTGATTGCTAATATTCATGCATGTCAGGTAGACATATATATGTTAAAATTAAGTATTATTATTATTATTATTATTATTATTATTATTATTATTATTATTATTATTATTATTATTATTATTATTATTATTATTATTATTATTATTATTATTATTATTATTATTATTATTATTATTATTATTATATGACAATTCAAATATGTTCATTTTATATTATACAGGAACATCTATGCACTGATATATATATATTGTGCCCTTATCTATAGGTCATAATAGGGTAGAATGGTCAATTGCTAAAAAATTTTAAATTTTAAAATACGTTTGTGTAATATATTGATAATTGTATGATCGATTAGATCTTATAGTACAATTTAAGGCTGAAAATACCTGGTATATAAAAGTGTAATGGATTATTTTAAAGGAAAACAGTTAAATAAAGCTTAATTATATCCTTGCTTATGGTTGTAAAAGCTGGCCATATAAAATAATACAGCTATAAATAGTTAAAAGTATATTAACAATCCAATTGTAATATTTTAAAACTAATAAATTAAATAAACGCTATATGTAATATTATAATTATAATTAATATTCAAATTTAATCTAATATATTTTAAAATAAACTTTGGGATGGTGAGAATTATATTTAGTTCTACATTTTAAAATTATTTTCCAAATTTTTATAAAATATATCAGTTTTGGTAATTTAGACCGAGACGTAAATTAAAAAATCATCTGATAAAGTTAGTAATCATGTGACTGTATATTATATACCTTCACACACACGCTTGTTAGAATATAATAATAAAGTTTGTGAATTATAAAACTAAATATAATTGCTATCTATCGTTAAAGTAAAAAGTTGAAATATTAAATGATATTTTAATAATTGTTTTAAAGTTTAAATGATTTTGATAAAACTATAATTGAGTTTAAAAATACTATTCTAAGTAATATTTTAAATCATTATGTCATAAATTATTTATTTTAAAAAAGTCTAGTCTGTTATAAAACTAAAAAAAGTGTAAATTTGTTTGCACTAAAAAGTAATTAACCAATCAACGGAGGTATTTTAGCAGACGAAATATAAGAACTAGACGGAGCGGGAAAAAGTAATGTGTAAGTGAAGGAGGAGTAACATATTTTTTTAGCTGTATAAGATCGTAAGCTAGAAAAGTAATATAATTTTAAAATTTTGTATTTGTTTTAAAAGTTTTTTTAAATATAATATTTTGAACTGCCTTTACATGGAGGGCTAGTTTTAAAAGTTTTCTTACCAGCATATTTTATTCAAGTTTAGCCAAAACCTTACAGTAAAATGGAAATACTACAGAAAACAGTATATAGAAGTTATGATAAAGGAAAAATATTTGTAAAGTGCCTTGATACAGCTTTATTTATGCTCAACCAGAAACTTATTATTGTAACTCAGAGGAATATAATTTGGACGCTATACGGAAAACTTAAAAGAGAAGTTATTTGCCGTCAGGAAAAATTATGACGCACAAATTTATAAGGCTACTCTGAAGTTATTTTATTCTTCTCTATGGAAAAATTAAGATACGTATATCATAAAGAAAAAATTATGTAAAAGTTATAACAGAGAAAGAATGTTTGTCCTTTTTAAAGGAAACATTACAAAGTATATAGTTACCAGAACTTTAAAAGAAAGGAAAAATTACCGAATAATGATAGGAAAGAGTCATTATTTTTTTTAAAAAAGGAAAGAAAAAACTTTATCTAAGAAGAATTAAAATATTATAAAGTGTTCATTATAAAAACGCTTAATAAAGATAGAGATTAGGAAAATGGAAATTTAAATTACTTAATGAAAATGGATCCATGGAGATAGAAAAATTTACTGAATATTTAAATCAAAGTACATAGAAGATGCATCATAAAAGTCGCGCGGGAAAATATTAGCAGAAAATATTAGAAGAGAATATGTAGACGTTTTCTTTACGGGATTAACTAATATCATAATTAATAATTGTATTAAATATTATAAAAACCAAGGATTATCATTCATGAATATTTATTGAACGAAGTAATATTTGTTTTGCCTTAAAATTGAACAAGCAAGGAGAAGAACATTAAGTGTCTGAAGAAGAAATAATAAACATTTTTTTTTAGCTTTAATATGAACGGTTTTCTAGAAAGTTTGATAAAGAAGTACAGTAAATATAGTTTGGAATATTTTTTACTAATTTATTTTAAAATATAAAATGTTATGTGAGATTAGGGAAAACATATAAACATAAATTTAGTAATATTAAAATTTAAATATAATAACTTGATAAAATTATAAAAATATTGTTTAAAAATAAAGTGTATGGATGTGAATCTTATATCTACAAGGATCAAATGGATGGTGAAGCCTACGGAACGCGATCGAGGAGATAAAGGTCGTTTTGGTAATTTTAGTAGTTATTTATAATGCATAATGTGTTTTTTTAGATCATCTATTGACCTAAGAATGAAGTGTGAAAGTTTAAATTATATGTACACATTTTATACAACATTTTTAACATATAATGAGATAGGAGTAATTCGGAATATGCATGCAATAATTTATTTAAAGTATATTAATAATATAATTTAACAGAACAATTGTGTGATTCTTTTGAACTTTCATGTGATAAAGTATTCAGATATTCAAATAGTTTGTATATGATTAAATATACGGAGGAAAGTAGTAAAAAGATTTTCTTATAGAACAGTGGAATAGTTTTAAAATAAATGAATTTTATTATTGTTAGTAATGCAGATATGTATTTGTCGATGTACAGTATAGAAAAAATCTTGAGAAATAAGATCGGATAGTGACTTGGAAGTACTAGTGGAAAGGAAACCAAGATGATGTTTTTTTTTAAGAAATAGGAAAAATAAAGGATTTGGATCATATTTAGTTTTGTGTGATTTCAGTATAGTTAACTAGGCCCTATAACTGAACACATATAGTTTGGACAGTGTTTTTGCATATCTTTAAACTTTTGATGTTAGAATAAAGCTGAAGAAATAGCTTTAACATCGCTCCTATAATAGAGGTTGGTAGACAGGTAAAGGTCACTCCTCTATAGTGTCTTTTAATTCACTGTGCCATGATTGTCAAGATATATGACGAGTAATATTCTAGTTGTATTTTGATCCTATGCATCTATCTTCGCTATCCTTATTTTGTGAATCTGCATCGGTCAGAAAGATATTTTCAAAGAAATAATGAATAAAATAGAACTGAAGATATGTTATCGTTTATGTAAGAATAGTTTATTTGCTGGAATGTATATAATTGTGTAACTTTAAAATTGAAAGTCCAAAATATCATAAAGAGAGAAAGAATCATATAATACATTGTAAAATTAATTCGGAAATGAATATAAGATTTTTGAAAGAGAAATCTAAACAAAGTTGTTTTTTTTAAAAGTGATAATAAAATTTGAATGTTTTAAATAATATTTAGAAAATAAGTATTGCATATTTATTAAGAAATAGTTCAATAATGTATAATAAACATATACTTGTGCATGGTATATTAATAGTTGTAATTATATCATCCGAAGTAAGGCTTGAATGAGAATATTAGGATTAATAAACATCTGATAATGAACAATAAAAACCTAATACCGAATGTAGAACAATGTTTTGACTTTGTAAGATTCCATACAACCAATATGAAACTAAATTTTGTTATTTTGTAGAATTTTATTACGAATGTAAATTTTGTAAAAAATGTAATTTTAATAATATTAGGGATGAAAAGTGTTTGTGATAATCATATAAGAAATGCATTTTTGAAATAAGCTAACCATAATAATAAATCAAGTAATAATACTGTATTTTCTTAAGTGTTTAAAAAAAAAAAAAAAAAGATTTAACTAGGAAAAGTAAATAATATTTTGATTTCATTTTATAAACTACTAAACTAAGTTGAGATATGAGAGTAAGGGATATCCAATGTATATAGTGTAAAAATATTGTTAATTTATTTATGTTGTTAATAAACTTTGTTTTAAATTTGTTTTAAAGTTTTGTGTCCGAGTTGTTATTTCTCCACATAGATGCATGAAATCACGATACATTTATAATTGAAACAGACATATAAATTTTGCACAAAAAGGTAAACATAAAAGTGTTATAATAATTTTGAGAATTTATTGGTATGTTAAAATCAAAAGATCATAATTTTATATTATTTATTGGTCATAAGTCGGTTGCCACAATATTACATTAAATTATATGCTAATGTTGCCACACGTATTCTGTTGTCAGATTATTAAAATACTACCACCTACGTATTTATTTATTTCATTTAGGAAGAAATAAGATTACATTATATTATTATTGTTATTATTATTTTTATTATTATTAGTTGCTGTGTAGTAGATTATGACATAAAATTCCCTTTTCATATTTTACTACCGTAATTTTAAATCAGTTAGAATACAATTTATGAACCTGAGATTTTATTTATTTTACTTCATTTTATTTAATTGAGCTAGATTCTTGTTATAAAGAAGATTAAGATATGATTATTATTTTAATCGTAGTGAATAGAGCTTAGAAAGTCGTAAGAATACTATGAGTTAGTTATTTGATATAGTAAAAATGGGAATAGTGTTCTTATGCCATTGAGGTAGTATCGTGTGGATATTTCCTCAATGTAGTCTATCTCGTTCCCCGTATTGTCACTCCATGTCTCATGAAAATAGTAAATATTTGTTAATTCATTTTAAAATTGAACCGTATTTGTATTTTAAAATTAGAGCTAGTAATCATTTTAATTAATGCTGAATATTTCATTTATTTATTTGTAAACTGAGCTAGAACCCGAATATTCGTAATAAACAGTATATTTTGGGGAGAGAGAACGCGCGGGGGGAGGTTAGAATATATATATATATATATATATCGCGCGGGGGGAGGTTAGAATATATATATATATATATATATATATATATATCATCAACCATTATCAATCCATTGCAGAATAAAGGACTCTCCAAGTTCAATCCATCTTCTCTGATCTTTAGCTTCCCTTCTCCACATCATCCCTGCATACTTTCTTATTTCATCCATCCATCTCACTTGGGGGTCTCATTCTAGATCTTTTACAATCTCTTAGAATCCAGTTTAAAATTTCACTTTTCCATCTATTATCATCTCTTCTAGCAATATGTCCAGTCAACTCCACTTCAGTCTTTTAATTTTTTCAATGAGGTCAGTAACACCTGTTTGTTCTCTTACCCATATATTGTGTTTGCAATTTCTTCTTCTTACTCCCAACATGCATTTCTTCATGCTTCTTCGAGTGGTCTGAAGTCTCTGTATTGATCTTTTATTAAAAGTCCAAGTCTCAGATCCATAAGTAAGAACTGGAAAAACACTTTTTTTTTTCAAATACATAGGCATATTTTCTTTTGGTATCAAGTTATTTCTACTAAAAGCACTCCAACCAAGTTTAATTCTATGATTAATTTCATCCATTATGTTTCCATCTGTATTAATAATGTGACCAAGGTATTTGTAACTGTTAACTTCTTCTAACTCATCATAATCAATCTTAATTTTCATATTTTGAAAAAATCCATTAAACATTACTTTAGTCTTTTTAATATTTATCTTTAGTCCTCCTTTCCTACTTTCATCTGATAAGTTCTGCAACATTTCCTAAAGCTCTAAAACATTATTTGCAAAAACAACTATATTATCTGAAAAATCTAAATGACTTAAATAATCTCCATTTACTTTAACTCCTTTAGCTTTTCATTTTAATCCACAAAATACTTCTTGCAGCACTGCTATAAAAGTTTTGGAGATATGAAGTCACCCTGTCTTACATCCTTTTCAATGTTGATTTTCCCAGTATCATTATGTAATCTAATTGTTGCTGTTACATTTTTATAAATATTTTTTAAAATATGACAATATCCTGGATCTATACCTTGATGATCCAATGCTTTAATCACTGAAAAAATATTTATAGAATCAAATGCCTTTTCATAATCTACAAATCCAAAGCATAATGGCAACTCATATTCATTTGTTCTTTCTATAACTTCTCTCAATACCTGGATATGATCAACTGTATAAAAACCACTTTTAAATCCAGCTTGTTCTCTTGGTTGGTGGAAGTCCAATGTTTTTTGCAGAGAAGTTGTAATTATCTTGATAAACATTTTGTATAAAACTGATAAAAGGCTGATAGGTCTGTAATTTCTAATACTTTATTTATCACCTTTTTTAAATATTAATACTGCATTTTTTCAATCATCTGGTACATCTTTATCATTTAGACATTTTGTATATAACTTGGCTAAAAAAATTCTATTTGCTCACCCGCTTCTTTTAATATATCAATTATAATTCCATAATTACTTGGAGCCTTTCCTTTCTTCATACATTTAATTGCATGTCTCACTTCATTTAAAATTCTGGGCAATTCTGAACATGTAATATATATAGGAGGTATTTGTTTTTGATTACTATATAATTCCTGATAAGTCTTCTACCATTTCATGGTGTAATACTATATAATTCTTGATAAAAGTCTTCTACCCATTCCATGATGTCATCTCTCTTTTTAGTAATAATTCCATCTTTTTTTCTTGTTGCAGATATAGATTTCCATTAATACCAAAATATTGTTTTACACTCTTGAGACTTTCATTCTCTTCTATAGCATTCCTTTCTAGTTCACAGTTATACTTTCTTATATCATTTTCAACTCTTTTCCACACGATTTTAGAAAATTCAAGTTATTCAATCCTTTTTAATGCGTCATTTTTGTATATCTTCATATTCCTTCTTTTCTTCATAAATTCTCTCGTCTCAGTAGAAATTTTGTTGGTTAATTGCTGCTTTTTTTTTACCAGCTATTTTGTTGCAGTTTTTTAAAAGTGTATCAGTTAATTTCATATTACTTTCATTCAAATATGAATCGTGTTCAAAATCTACTAATACTTGAAACCGATTTGTAAGTTCTAATTTAAATTCATTAGAATGTTTCTGAAAATTAGGAATATCAACTGTAAATATTATTTTTTAATAATTTTTGTCTCTCTTGTTTTGCATCTTACTAGTCTTACATTTTACTAATGGATGATCACTTCCTGTGTTAAATTTATTTAAAAAATTACAATCTTGAAATATGTATTTTCTGTTAGTTAAAATATAATCCAATTCTGTCGTACCTTCATTTGGATGCTTCCTCGTCCATTTCCTTTTAACATTGTGCTCAAAAAAAGAATTAATAATATAAAGTTTTTCTTTTATTGTAAACTCCACAAGTCTATGTTCTCTCTCATTTCTATTACCATAACCAAATTTACCTACAGCACTTTCATCTTTCATTTGTTTACCAATTGTAGCATTAAAGTCTTTCATAACAATTTTAAAATGTTATTTAGTGTGATCAAAAGCCTTTTGTACATCCATATAAAAATCTTCTACTACATCATCACTATGAAAACATGTTGAGGCATAAACCTGAATTATCTGCATTTGGTATCTGCTATTAAGTTGTATAACTAATTTTTCCACTCTGTCCAATACACCATCAATCTCCCCAGTGTTATTCTTCAACTTTTTATTTATAATAAATTCTACTCCATTTGTATTTTCAATATTTGTACCTTTATAATAGAGTATATGTCCACTTCATAAATCAATTATCCTTTCACCTTCTCTTCTAACTTTACAAAGTCCAATAATGTCCCATTTTATATAAGATAGTTCTTCTGATTCTTGCAATCTTTCTTTACTTGAAAGTGAGCTGCAGTTGTAAGTACCTAAATAAAAAGTCATCATCAAATGGCAGCCAAGATCTACAATCAGGGTATTCTTAGCACCATCTGCCTTCAGCCACCATGTGCTGCCTTGGTTGGTGACTTTGCAGCTTCCTGGGAATAAGAGACATGATTTATTTTTGTCTGTCATAATTGTATGCATCTATTGGAAAAAAATATTTATCATTTACACAAACATTCATTCTGCCATATCAGGCAACTGGGAGGAAAAACCATGGTGTTTCTTGATCGTAAATTTTCAGAGGTAAAATGACAATGAACTGATCATGCTGGCTAATGCATGTTGGTGAGCAGCCTGTCTATGTTCATTTACTATATCAATAATCATATAGTAATAACAACTGCAATGACAAGAACATATAGAGTTGACATGAGTACTTTGCCCTGCTCAGTTCCTTTAAGGCCTCCAAGAGGAATCAAATAAACTTTCAGTTAATAGCAAACTTTTCTTTGCAGCCATATATATATATATGAAAAACGTGTTTGGTTGAAACTTGCTAACCCTTGTATTTATGACAATAGATGGCGTTCTACCAAAAACACCGTCAAGGTATGTTTGTTTAATAAATCTCAGGCAAGATTACTATTTCTAACTTTAGTTCCACTTTAGATATGATTTAAGCTATTTGCTATCGTCAGTGAAAGACAGGAATAAGAAAAAGATAAGAAACTAGATCTGAACACAAACTCTGAGATTTATGAAAATTTTATTCAGTTGATGAATCTTTAGCAAATGTCTTCAAACTCAGCATAGAAAGATAGTAATGGGTCTGATATCAGTTCAGCATAATGGTATGTGACATCAGTTTGATGCTGAGTTTGAAGACATAGTTAAAGATTGAAGCTGAATAGAAACTGTTTATAAATGCTAAGTGTTAGATCTTATTCAGATGAAAATAGCTTGAAATCATGATCTGAAAGTGGAATAAAGTTAGAGATAGTATGTTGTCTGAGTTTATTAAAAAAAATGACGGTGTTTTTGGTAGAATGCCATCTATTGTCATATATATATAGTGTGTGTGTGTGCGCGCGAATGTTTTCATGGGTTGCAGATATAAAAATATTTTGCAGGTTTATCTGTATAAGATTTTAATTTAAAAATTCTAATGTTTCAACTTGATTAAGTCAAAGCACTGGAATTTTTAAATTAAAATTTTACATGGATGAATCCACAAAACATGTTTTATAATAATGTGAAAGGCTAAAACCTTCAACAGAAATGCCTTAAAATGCTTATGTGACAGCCAATCAGGTGTAATAATGACTGCATGTGGAACTCTCAATTCAAGAACACAAACCAGTCGTTATTACATCTGATTGGCTGTCATAGAAGCATTTTAAGGTGCTTCTGTCAAAGGTTTTAGCTCTTCACGTTATTATTAGATCAACTGCTAGTGCTTAATAAATTTAATATAAAATATGTTTTATATATATATATCAGTGTGTAAATCTACATAAAATGTACATATAATAGCAACAAAGTAACAATGTACTAAACTTTGTATATAATATAAAATTATTAGCAGCACATTTTGGTCTATTACACTAGAACTTATATTGCACAATGATATTGTGTTTTTATTTACAAATTATATATTGCTTTATTTATTTTATAAATATAAACAATAAAATATAATAACATTTCAGATGTGTTGTGTTGATACATCATTAAAAATATCTTTTTGCGAACTAATTATGTTATACATATACAAAAGCTCCTAATTTTAAATAAAATTATTATTATTATTGTTACTATTATTATTATTATCATTATTGTTATTAATTATTATTATCATTGTTATTATTATATTTTTTTAAGAAAATCAATCTTCTTAATAGAGCACAGATTTTAGAAGATGCGTTAACTTTTGCCAGGTATGCAAATATTTGATAATTTAAAAGCTTTAAAATTTTAAATATATAATTAAATTAACAAACACACTTCCAAAAATATATAAGCAAACATGAAATATATGGACACCAATCACAGTTTATGATTTTTTTTAATCCAAAGTAAATAAAAATTAATAACTTTGCAGTTATATACATATTTCAAAAAATATCTTAATCATCTTCCTAAGATATCAGTATATTATCCACGTAAACAGCAAACTTTTATATAAGGAAATAAGTGGGGTAATTGAAATATGTCATCAACAAAACCATTACGGCTTTACTGAGCGTAAAAAATGATCAAAAATTAGCATCAGAATCCAATATTTGTATTAATAAGTGATACACATGATATCATCAGCATTAATCAGTAATACTCATTGTTTGTCATAGAAATTGCCCAATTTAAGCATAATATTGTAAAAGCAATCAATATTCTACTTGCATGGACATACTTAAGTGCTAAATTAATTACAATAATCAACATATCAAGAAATGCTGAGATTATTATATCACTCTTGCGCATGATCATAACTCTGGGACTTCAGAACCTTCATTCAATTAATTATCTTCATAAAACCTATAAAAATGAAGATAATATGACATGTATAACCTTGCGTATATATCGAAACACTGTTTTGTCCAAGCTATCTTTAGAATTCAATGACCCTATGAATTGTAAACAATTGAAAATGTATATATTCCCCTATGTAATAACTTTTTCACATTATGCCAAATCTAGATTCATATTAAAGTACATCTCTTGCAAGAAATCTGTCCCACACACATTAATAATTCATATAATCGATATCTAGAAGTATAAAGATATAAAAAAAATAGTTTTGGAAATTATTTATGTTTATTATTAGCAATATTCAATAAAGTAACTAACAAAAAAAAGATTTACAAATGATATTATGAAAACTATAAGTAATACATATTGATCAACTCTATCAAAACTCTATAAAACTACACTGTTTGGCGTTATTAAAAATAAAAACAAATTGTAGATGGCTTTAGAATAGTAAGAAAAGAATTACTATATGAGGAAGTCAGAATAATATTATTGTTGATATTTTCTTTTCTAGACAAAAGATAAAAGACGCCTATAGATAAGGTAAAATTGAGGTCTCTAAATATAAAAAAACTGATTGAATCCCTAACATATATAATTATGTAAATGAGTTAACATTAGAATTTTTTAATATCTTATTATTAGTTTGAATAATATGAAAGAATAATAGATGACTGAAAAAGTACCATAAAGGCAAAAAAAAAAGAATCTGGACTAAAAATTGGATATTATAACCCTGTAGTATTTGGTGTTTATTGCTTCCCCAACGTATCCATAAAGGGATCTTAAACAGCCAAAAGAGAGTTGCAATAGAGAATTGAAGTTAAGAATTTAAACATGTTTAGGAAAAGATAACGAAACCATTTTAATATTGTCAGATTAGGTATGTTGATCCAAAATATTGCAAAATGATTATCTAAAAGAGAATCATTTTTGAAACAATTATTTTCTTTTATCTGGATCTTAAATCTATATAAGCATCGTTATATGTCATTTAATTAATTAAAGCTAAACAAATACATTTCTAAAATTTACCAAGTTATATGAAAATAACATACTAAAACTAAATACTGATGTCTTAATATTGTATTTAAAGTTGTACTGAAAATCGTTTAGTACTTTTGGTAGAAAATCAATATAAAATGTAAGTAAGGAAGTATTATTAGAAATATAGAGACAATCAAGATTATCAATGGGAAGAATATCTATAGTGGTAATATTAATACTCCAGATATCATATTTTAATAATGTATGTTTTACTTTATTTTAAATAAGGTATACTATATATTTAAAGTTATCTATCCTAAATAAAGAATTAATTCCAATCGATTGTTCTCATGTATTCAACATAGTAATTCTTTAGATATTAATACAATGCATGAAAAGAATTAATTCCAAATAATTTAGTTAAAAATATGACATAGTAAATATAAAAATAGATTTGCATTTATAGTCACATTCTCACAAACTAAGTTTAATAAAGTTTAGTGTAAATATTTTATGTCATATAAATTCCAAATTTATATCGTTTATACAATAATTTTAATTCTTAAATCTATTGGGTTTTTTTTTATTTTTGAGTTTACTTTCTATCTTATTTCATCATTTAAAATTATTTATATTGTTCCTACAATTTTCAGATCGCTTTAATTGGAGGTTTCCTGAAGGTTTGTGATGATGGCATTCTAGTTGTGTTTTTATATTGGACTATTTCGATAATCTATTATGCGTAAATGTCTTTAGAAAAATGTTAACTTTATTTAAATATTTCAAATACATTCAACTGTTAGTAAAGCACATCAAACAGGTTAGTATATGCACAACGTTTAGAGAGGTATTATTTTCCCACTTTCTTTAGGTGCTGCTGGCCTGACCATTGACAGTACTAGCATGGGATGCGAACCTAGACCCTTAGCCTCTTGACTATTGAATTTTAAGGTAATGCTCTAACAAACTGAGACATCCTGCTAAAGGCAACAGTCTTTAGAAATTTCATATATTTATCTATGAGGTTCCTTCTGATTTATCCCCTTTTTCCTAAGAGCAAAGTGGATTAGTGGTTTTTATACATTATGTATAGTCACACTAGGTTGGCTTATGGGATTTGTGCCATTGTCATGTGAGAAGCTTCTTTAATTTTTTTTTCTTTGTACCATTTCTTCTCTATCCAATATTTTTGTATTTTCCCAATTGAACATAAGTTTATTGGCACATACATGGTCTGCTACCTTAGATACATCTGTTTTTTCTCTTCTAATTATCAGTTTGTGTTCTTGAAGTGAATTTCAATGGGATGACTAATCTCATTAATATAGGTTCTTCCACATTCACATGGTATTTCATAGATGATATAATTTACAGTAAAGTATGTAAATAATATTTTAATTTCTGAAGTGCAGATAGTTGAAATTGAAATTAAATTAAGAGACTGGAAATCTCTTTGCGCTGGTTATAATGCTTATCTGACAGCCAATTAGATGTTATGATGGCTATCTGAATGATGATCAAACTATGATTAAACCATAAACACACGACAAAGAATTTAATTTATGAGAAAAAGGGTGGCCACCCTTTTCTCTACTTTTCTTTCTATATATCTAAGCCAATCGTAAGCATTTGATATTTAAAGCTTTATGCTTTCAAACCTAAATGCTTTCCACTGGCTTAGATATATAGAAAACAAAGTAGAGAAAAGGGTGGCTGCCCTTTTTTCGTTGTTGTCGTGTGTTTATGGTTTGGGACAGCCGTCATAACATCTGATTGGCTGTCAGATAAGCATTTTAACGAGCGCAAAGAAATATTTCCAGTCTCTTAATTTAATTTTAATTTCAATTTCAACTATCTGGCTTCGGAAATTAAAATATTATTTATTATACAATATAAAATTAATGATAAAAACAAATACCATGAAGAAAATTATGCAAAATATCTAATAAATATTATTGTTTGTTTTCTAAATTTAATTTGAACTTGGGATATGAAAAATATGTTATCAGATAGTATTTTGAAAACTCTAATATTCTAACATTAAATAGGAATAGGTTGTTTATTATTTCAAAAAAAATCCTCATTTTAAATACTGTAGAATAATAATTATCAACTTAGGTTGGCCCCTAATCTAAATTTTGGGTCTGACTGGGTTTGAAGTACATTTTTGAGTTCCATTTTATGTTAGATGGATCAACATGTTTTGACCGGTACATGTGATTTTTTTCGCATTTGGTAATGATAAAAGTTAAATGTTTTATAGTCGTCCTTAATTAGTTTGTTTTGCTAACTAATCAATTATCAATCAATCTCTCTTAATAATGCTGGAAAAGTTATCACTTTTTAAAAAAAAAATAATAATTATAAATCATTGCTTAGCATGCCTGCATGATATTTACTACACTGGACTTTTTTATTTTGCCTCAAAATCCTTTACGAAATTCAACTGCAGGCTTAAAAGTTAGAAGTGCTGCTTTACTAACAAAATAGAATTAGATCATTATACTGTCTTTTTACATACTATATAACTGTGAAAAGTTAATACTAACAAGTAAGAAATTATTTCTTACAGATTTGCTCATCTAAATAAGGATAATTAACTTTATTTTAACTTTGAGTTTTAACGTAAGTACCCATAAAACATAATATTTTCAACATAGCACCGTTTCATATAAGATTAATAGTTAGTTATGTTTATGCAATCTAACACATTTAATCTCATTCAATAGTACCAACAATAATATTAAATAAAATATTACAATATTATCTATACATGGCATCTTAATATCTGAGAAAGTTTATTACATTAATAATAATAATAATAATAACAACAACAACCAACTAAGAAAAAACAATTATGAGAAAATGCATTAACTAATTCTCAAACTATTATGACAATTTAAAAATTGTCCCAATGAACATGTATTTATATCTACAAAATATTTCAGAGTTCTTGGGACTTTACAAGCTCTTTTATCACAGATAATATAAAGAATAACTAATTTCACTTTGTAATATAATCCTTTCTGGACAGAGCATAAAGATTAATATTCCATTTATCATACTCGTTGATTCAAGGTAAGTTACCATAAACGCATTAATCCGTTTTAAGATTGCCCATTATTTGGACGTTTATCTCATTTAGTATTTTCTTTAATAATCCACAATCCAGGAATGGCATTTAAATGTTTATCTTTTTTAATCCATTATCCATTGAATGTTATTTAAATATTTGGCATTGGTAATCCGTAATGCAATTCCTTAAGCACTGGATACAATCTTGTAGTTTATTACAGTTTATTCCACGCAGCAATTAAATTCATTTAAATGGATGTTATAATTTTATCTAAAAGATTACTGTTCATTATTTTTTTAATTTGAGATATAAAATTAATCTATTTATTTATAGATCTCCAGTCCATGATCCCAGTAATTATGATCGTATCCTGATAAAGCAAATAGTTAAACATCTGCAACAAAACGATTTACACTACATTTTGAATCTCTGTTCGTTTCTGTAAGCTACAGGTGTCTGGGGGGATATTTAAGTTGAAAAAATTGTTTAAAAGTGTTTTATTATATAACTAAAGACGAGGCAATTCATAACATTGAGAGGAATATGTAGCCTTTTTTGTAGAGAAGGAAATAATTTTTACTATAATTTGAAAATAAATATCACCTAATAATTTGAAGTTAATAAATATAATTTCCCAATATATCAGCTATTTACCATGACTTTCAATTGAAGAAATCCTGGGATTTGTTGTTGAAGTTGTGATACAGCATTCCATTAGTCAATTTGTTCATTCCCCCCTAATAGTTGACTGTAATAAATGAGATTTCTTAAAACTAAGAATTAATTAATTAATGGTGATTTCTGGTTTATTTGTTGTTCATTTTTTTTCCTATTACACTGAAAAGGCATTGGCTTAACAATGGCAAATGCCCAGACTAGTTAATATAGCTGGAACATCATGTATATGGCAAACAAAATGACTATTTAAAAACTTGAACTTGTTTAGGTCATGACTGCAATAAGAATTGGTGATGACTGTCTGCATTTTCCAAACATCAGCTTTTATACCAATTCCTTGATTACAGAATATTCTTCGTTATGCATTGGAGTTTCTTCATGTTTCTATGAAATATTGAAAGAGGTCGTCGTGGTTATTACCAGGCAAAACGCTAGATGGAGAGATTTTTGAATACGCATGGTAAAACTTTATGAATGACTTTAAAAATTAAGAAAAAAATATAATTTCAATTTTTCAAACTTAAAATTTAATTAATCTTTTAATGAATATCATTTAATAAATATTCTAGCAAACTAAATCAATCTTTGGTAAATCTAAATTTAAGCATTGTAAACATCCAAGCTTTTCACAAGACCATACTAAATATAAAATATATGAGCTCTTTATTCTATCCCTTATTAAAAATATTTAATGTTGTAATGTTGGATTTATAATTCTATTCTATATTTCTATTTTTGAATAATTTGTTTCATGAATGTCAACACTTTTTTTGAATTACACAGTTCATAACTTTATTCCTTAATAAGAATAACAATGAAATATGAGCACATGTATTTTCTCTATACAAGTATAGAAATCAATCAAAAAAATCTGCTTGAAAAACCATTCAAAAATGCTTTATAAAATCATATATTTTTTTTTATAAACATGAATCTGTGAAAACTATTAAACATGATATTGACTATATTCTATGCTATACAACCAACTATAAGAATTAAAGCCAATAAAATTTTTAGTTTTGATTTATAATAGCCAATTTACAGTTGTACTATAATGTTTATATATATATATTATTATTAGCGGGATATTCCGTGTGACAAAATAGCTAAATAGCTGGCGTTTTGGTACAATAGCAAGTACCTTCCTCAAAGCATTCTCTTTCTCAAATCATAGAAATGCATGTGAGATTTTAAGTTGTTTTTATCTTTTTGTTCTCTTCGTATGTAAATTCTATTGGTTGAGAAGTTATATTTTTTATTTTGTCTTCCAATAGCTTCTTCCAAATGTTGTTAATCTTTTTTAATTCACACTTTTCATTTATGTTCTTGGGCCTTAAATGAAAGGTGTGAATTAAAGAAGATTAATAACAGTTGGAAGAAACTTTTGGAAGACAAAATAAAATGTAAAACTTCTCAACCAATAGAATTTAAGTATGAGGAGAAACAAAAAGATAAAAACGATTTTAAATCTCACACACATGTCTATGATTTGAGAAAGAGAACGCTTTCAGGAAGGTACTTATTATTGTACGGAAACGCCAGCTATTTAGCTATTTTGGTCCGGAAAGTAATAATAATATGAAATCATCATTTATCGGTGAAAATATTAGAATTAACATATATATATATAAGGTTAATATTTGTTAAAACAGTTGTATTATATCTTTGTAATAGTTAAAATATTACATGATAATATTAATGTTTATATTTTTTATTTTTTTATAGCAATGGATTGCTTAATTATAGCTTAGTATTAGATATAGTTAGCTATTTAGAAAATGAAACTGAATACATTCCATGGGCTGCAGGAAAACAAAAACTAAATTTTATAGGAAACATGTTAGATGGTGAAGAGGTTTTCTATTTTAAGGTAATGGTAATATATATATATATATATATATATATATATATATATATATATATATGTTGAATGTTGGTTATGGAAGGAATATTATTTATAATACAATTACAAAATATAATCAAAATAAAAGTAATAATAAGAAAATATTAAGTAAATTAAAAAGTGATAAATGGATTTCTATTCCTTTTATATCTAATCAACAAGCTAAATTAATTAATAAACTTTATAGTGGTTTGTGTAGAATTTCTTTTTTTTCTTCAAATAATATAAATGATATGATAAATAACTCCAAAGCCAAGATTTCTAAGTTTGAATTAAGTTCTGTTATATATATGTTGGAATGTGGTTGTGAAATAAAATATATAGGGGAATCCAAATGTACATTACAAAAACGATATAATGATCATAAGACATTATATAAACGTGTACAGAAAGAAAATATATCTTCAGTAAATATGAATACTCCATCAATTATATTTGATCATAATAAAACATGTAACCTAGAAAATTTATATATATAGTAGGCAGATACTTAAGTTTAAAAAAAATTATTTTATTTTATATTGATTCTGACCATTAGCCCATTGTCACTAGCTCAGCAAAGTAGCAAAGATTTATATTTTATAATAAATTCTTATCTAAGAATATTTTTTAAAAAAGAATAAAATAAGCCACTGCCAGTAATTAACACACAAACATTTATTTACGCACATATATATAAAATTTAGCATTATTATTTTAATATGTTTACTTTAGCATTTAACTTACATTTTTAACTTTGATTTTAGATTTTAATTTACATTTTAATTTTTATAAGTTTGCACAGATAGATTTATAAAAGTTTGTTTTATAATGTTCAGTATAGATCGGTTACATAGATTTCACGGTTAAAAACATTTCAAAATAAACATAAATGATCAAAATACAAAGTCATTGATGGAATTGCAGAGGGAAATTTATAAGAAACCCAATGGCATTCATCATAAGATGCTGCATAGACACCAATAACTTAAAAGACATCCGAATAAATACATTTTTGATACTCACTGTAAGGTATCTTTATTTACTGAATGTCTATATATTTTGATCAAATATGAAAAACAAAAACATAATTAACCAATAATGAATCCATGCAAACGTCTATACCCAACTTAAATTTAATGCATTTAGAGTGTCAAGTATGAATAGACTTCATAGATTGCATTTGAAAAGAAAATATTCTGTCCCTTATTTAACCTTAGGCCAAAAGTTCACAGCTAAACCAACATCAACCCATCTGATATATCGATGTATTCAAATGTAACATGAATACGGCAATACAAAAATCATACTGTCAAAAATGTACCTCTGAACAGCATGGTTAAGAGAAGAAATTTTTTCTCACTCAGAACAGGATTGTGACGTATGTCGGGCAAGAAAAACAATATAAAAAAACTCCATAGAAAGGGACTGTGGTCTTTTTTGCCGACTTATGATCCCATCCATAGGCAAAAATGGGAGAGTGCAGCATATACAGCGATTCTGCATGTAGCAAATCTCGTATTACATCTACTAATTACACCAATATATCCAATCCATTGACCTAATTCAACTACGAAACGAATAACCTAAGATTACCCTCCCCTAATAAAACTTCACAAATCCATATAGCCCTTCATGCCCGACTTAAATTTAACATTTATATAATTTAGTTTAACGAAAAACAGAAATCAATAAAAACTTAAAGAACAAAAAAAAATAAATGGAAATGATTTTACAAAAGAAATACATCAAATAAAATTACTTATTAATAAATTAAGTTGGTCAGATAGGATTCTGTTGCAATTATTTTAAATACGGAATAAGTTTTAGAATTAAAGTTCTTAATGTTTAGTACACTGGAGTTTTAGAAAATATAGTTAAATCTTATTAGAGTTCATAAAGTTCTTACGATTTTTTAAAACGTTCCTCTTTATCTGTTGCTTGCCATTTGGAATCCAGCATTAAATTCCCTGATGATCTTGTGGTCCTCAATATAGAAAAAATGATGTTTCATTTCTTTTCTTTTTTATATAAACACTGAAGAAATTGTGAAGAAATTGAAAGTGCGTCTTTCAATTCCTTCATCTCCAACTTAACACATCTCAGTCTTCTCTTCAATTTTCTTCACTCACTAAAAATTTATTTCCAAACTTTTTCTTTTATATGTAACTTTCGGATCTAATGGACATTACATCATCGATGATGATGATCCTTCCATTGAGGTCCAATTTCCCGATGGATTTCTTTCATTGGCCATTAGTTTCTATTGTTTTCCTATCTGACCATTGCTTATACATTTAAATGCCCAAGGGCTAATTCACTTGGACTAATTAAAATAATCATTTCCATTTTTTCAATAACATTAATTAATTTGTTTTGTACAAACTTAGATATATTTTTATCTTTAAATCTTTACTGAAAATTTAGTTTTAAAATACTTTTTCTCTAATAAAGTTTTCATTTAATATTTTTTTTCATCTGTGCGATTTTATATATATACGAGTTTAAGATAGAATTAATTTTCAATTTTTATGTCTTAAAAAAAAAGAAGTTTTTAAATGCGAACTTTTTATTTTAATGTCATGTTTAATAAAAAAAAAAATAATGTAATGGTGTAAGTGCCTGTTACAATATAGACTTACAGAAAAGTTCTCAAATAGTCAGACTAGAAAATAATGTTTATGATCGATAAGGTTTGTTCAGCTAGATATATTTAAATTCACATAATTAATAAAATAGGGGTTTAAGGATTTTACCAATATTTGGAATATTAAAAAACAATATCTTTACATAAAAGTAGAAATGAGTGGAGGAAGGTTTATCAGGCGGGTCATTCAGTGTACAATTGAGAGCCAAGGTAAGGAACCTGGCATGTTTATTTGGAATAATAATAGATATACACTAACAGAATAAATAGGTACCAAAAAATGAAGTCAAAAAAAGCAGAAAGTGGACCAGCAAAAGACAGGGGAGGAGAAAGAACTAAGTGTAATGGAGATAATTTTAGAAAAATTAGAAAGTCTAGAACTCTGAACTTAGGAAATGGACAAGAGGTTTGAAATGAGATTTCAGAATATAGAACAGAGACTATGGATGGAAAGTGAAAGTAGTCAAGGGAAAAGGAAATATGAAGGAAATGAAGGTGAAAGTAAGGAAAAAGCTGAGAAGTTGAACAATAAAGAAGTAGAAGGGAATGGAAGTGGAAGGCTTGCAAGGCAGAACTACTTAATGTGCTGAACATGAGCACCTATGACCATAGCATACCATTAGAATGAGGACAGAAAGTCTGAGATCAGCAAAGTGCTCATCTTGGGGTGGAAGAAGTATGATCTGATAGGGATGTGATATATAGAAAAAGAGGTGATGATTGTTTTGAAAAGAGATGGCAGTATGACCCAGAAGCTCAGCATCCACCAGGTAAGCCAAATTATGGTCAAGTAAAGTGGTCATACAATTTTTGGTCATTTAAGCCTGTTGCAAACCCAGAGAGAAATAAATGATAGACAAGAGGCGGTTAAGAAGCCATTCAAATACAAAGACTGTATTTGAAGGCTATTGCACCAGGGGGGTATGTAAGAGTAGCTGGGTTCAAATATGAGTACTAAAGGAAGTTAAGTACAAAAGAGTATTTAATGTGATTGTCATTATGGATTGAATTAATAGATTGTGAAAAAATTTATACATATATACATTCGAACCCTGTTACAAACGAGTGTGAGTGAAATACAATTAACCATTTAAAGGCATGAACATATTATTATTATTATTATTATTATTATTATTATTATTATTATTATTATTATTATTATTATTATTATTATTATTATTATTATTATTATTATTATTATTATTATTATTATTATTATTATTATTATTATTATTATTATTATTATTATTATTATTTATTTATTTATTTATTTCAAAATCAACCATGGAGTTTATTGAAAATAGATAGTAACCCAATCACAGGCCAAAAGAGTATCCATATAACATCAGTTTTTTGTTAAAAATCCAGGATCAATGAAAACTATTTGACTTTTATGAATCAAGAAATTTGCTCCTTACTAAAAATCATCTTGCTTTAATCTTTTTTTTTATTACTGGCTAGAAAATAACTCAATATTATCATTGAGAACTCAATTTAGTTGAATATGACAATAATTTTCAGAAAAATATTGGATTATCAACATTGTATAGTTGTAATTATATTTTATGGAGTGCACAGGAAGTATATGTAAATACTTAAACAGGTTTTGTCCTATAACGAATGCACCTTAAAATTTCTAATAGTCAAGTAGATTAAATTTCTTCATTATAGCCAATTTTTATTTCTATTTGAGACAAAATATTTATGGTAAACTCTATCAAATGCAATAAGTATAAAACTTATCTATAAAATATAGACAGATTTGATTTATTTTTGGAAAAGATGATCTTTCATGAAAAAAACAAAATATAAATGAGCTTCATCATTCACTAATGGTGGGAATCATATTTTACTGTTATTTTTCATTTAAATAAATATATTCCCTTCATATTAGAAGACTCAACTAAAATGATCATGTTATTTTAACGTATTTTCAAATGTGAGATCACTTTTTCTTCATAACCCTGTGAAACGTTCTTTTTGGTGAGATTGTGAACTCATCCAACTCATCTAAAGCTTACCCACAAATAATAGATTGATCCAGACTATAATAGTATCAAGATTGTATTGATTGAACAATAGAGATGATCATTGATAGAAAAATAAATATGTACCCAATGGCATAAACAGACTAATTAAAAACCGAGATCAGTGAATCTGATTGTCTTTAATAAGGATGCGAATTTCTTTTTATATTGAGAATTATTTGAGAGAGTAATTCAGGCAACTGTCATGTTAATTGGCAGCAAACTACATGGTCTAATAAATGGTAGCATGCAGAGGCATAATAGGATAATATTAAATAAGAATAAGAATAATAGTAAGATGTTTTTTTAAATATTGCAAAAAGTTTTTTAGTTAAAATTAGGAAATTATGGAATATGATTAATAAATATATAATGTTATTTGCGCTAATTATAAAAATAAAAAAAAAGTTTAAATTTGTTCATTAATAATGATGATGATTATAATAATTTAAAACTTATGAATTCTATTTATACAGTATATTATAAAATATTAAGATTGTTTTAAAGATAATAAAGAAATCTCATATGTTCGAACTACGAAAAATAAATTGGAAAAAGATTAAAACAGCATTTAAATGATAAAAATTGTGCAGTTAATAATCATATGGGTAAATTTAAACATAGAGATTTTAAAATAGAATCTTTGGAATGTATTAGATCATGTTATGGAAGAATTATAAAAGAAGAAATTTATATTAATGAGATTAAACATGTAATGAATAGGTTGTCCATTGAAAAAAAAAGAAAATAATAGGTTGATTTAATTAAAAATTATAGGAAATTATTTTATAAAGGTATTTAAGAAACGAATATAATGGAAATTTAATATTGTTTGTCTGAATAGTTTTAAGGTAAGAGTTATTTGTATTTGTTATATGCATTGGATTATTGTGGGAAATTTGTATTTATATTTATTGGTTTTTTATGTATTTTTCAGTTGTTCATTGATAGACTATAAAAGAATATAATCAAAACAATGAAGTATTTTTTTTTTTTTACTTTATAATAATTCATATAAAAAAAATCAAGATTTATAAATAAATTTGCTTGTGGTTTGTTATATATATATATATTGTAACAATCCGGAGATTGGTACTTAACGTAAACTGCACTACAGGGCGCCATCTAGGCATTTGAACCTAGAAAAATTTATAATGTAGGCAAATACGTAAGTCAAAAAAAAAATTTTTTTTTTTTTTTAAATTTTGATTCCGGTCGTTAGCCCATGTCACTAGCTCAGTGGAATGGCAGAGATTTAATAAGATAATCTATTATCTAATTATATTTCAACATTAAAAAATAAATAAAATAAGCCACTGCCAGTAATTAACATACAAACATTTATTTATGCACATATATATATAAGATTTAAAATTATTTTAGTATTAGTTTACATTTTAAAATTTAACATTATTTTTAACTTTACCTTAGATTTTAATTTACATTTTATTACTATTATATTCTAATTTTACATTTTAATTAAGTTCGCACAGATAAATTTATGAAAGCTTGTTTATAATGTTGAATATAGATCGGTTACATAGATTTCACGGTCAAAAACATTTCAAAGTAAACATAAATGATCAAAATACAAAATTATTGATTACTGACAATTGCGGAGGGAACTTTATACGTACCCAATAGTATTCACCATAAGATACTTGCATTGTCACCAATAACTTAAAAAACATCCGAATAAATACATTTTAGATACTCACCGTAAGGTATCATTATTTATCGAATGTCTATATATTTTGATCAAATATGAAAACCCCGAAACATACTTAACCGATAACCAATCCATGCAAGCGTCTATAAACAACTTAAATTTAATGCATTTTATTTAGGATCAAGTATGAATAGACCACATAGATTTGCATTTGAAAATAAAATATTCTATCCCTATTTAACCTTAGGCTAAAATTCGCAGTCAAACTGGCATCAATTCATCTGATATATCGATGTATTCAATGTAATAAAATACGGCAGCACAAAAGGTTAAGGGAAGAAATTGCCTCTTATGAGATAGGAATATTACATCTATCTGCAAAGAAGAGCAATAAAACAAAAGACTCCATAGAAAGGAACTGCGGTATCCGACTTATAATTCCTTCCATAGGCAAACGGAAGTGTGCGGCGTATGAAGCGATTCTGCCCGTAGTGAATCAATATTACATCTACTAATCACACCAATATATCCAATCCATTGACCCAATTTAACCACGAAACAAATAACCTAAGATTACCCTCCCCTAATATAACTTTACAAATCTATACAGCCATTCACGCCCGACTTAAGTTTAACATTTATATAATTTAACTTAACGGAAAACAGAAATCATAATAAAACTTAAAGAACAAAATTAAATAAATGGAAATGATTTTAAATAAATAAATAAAAAATACATCAAATAACATTATTAATAAATTAAGTTGGTCAGATAGGATAATATTGCAATCATTTAAATATGGAAAATTTTAATTTAATGTTCATTATTTATAAAGTTCTTACGGTTTAAAAAGTTCATCTTTATCCGTTGCTTGCCATGAACGTGAATTCCCACGCCGTCCTAAGATTGGTATCCATTTAGCCGTTGTTTTATTTATTCATTCGGAGGTTTTTTAGTTTAATTGGTCCTCAATGTAGGAAACGATAGTTCATTTCTCTTTTCTTTAACAGCTGAAAAGAATTGACAGTGCGTCTATCAATTCCTCCACTTCCAACTCCGTACTACTACATATAGTCACATCGTAATAATCAATTTCCAATCACTAATAATTTTCAACCTTGTCCTTTTATATTCATTTGAAGGATTGCATTTACATTACGTCATCGATGCGATGATCCTTTTCGTTGAGGTCCGATTTCCCAATGGATTTCTTTCATTGGCTATTTGTTTCTATTGTTTTCCTATCTGACCCATGTTTTTACATTTAAATGCCCAAGGCTGGTTTACATTTGACTAATTAAATTTATCATTTCCATTTCTGATTAATTAACCTGTTTTCCAAATCGAAGATATATTTAAAGATAAATTTAAAGATATCTCTAAATCTTTTTAAGTTTTTGTTTTTAAAATACCTTTTCTATTTTTAATACAGTTTTATTTTAATAATTTTTTTTTATCTGTGCGATTTAATATATACGAGTTTAAGATGATATTTAATTTCAATTTTTAATTCTAAAAGAAAATTTTTAAATGCGAACTTTTTAATTTACTTTCATGTTTAATAAATAAAAAACAACAACAATGTAACGAACGTCTGTGCTCGTTACAATATATATATATATATATATATTGTAATGATACATAAATATGTCGTTACATTAATTTAAAATAAAAACTTAAAAGTTCGCAAATAAGAGTAAAAAACTAAACGCTAAAATTAAAAATGTTTGTTATACGTATATACATTCGCACAGATGCTAAACTTTAAAAATATTTTTTTCATAAACAAAAAAAAAAAAAGTATCTGAACGTATTTTTTTTAATAAAAAAATACCAGATTGAAATATAAAAATATTTTAATAAAAAAAATAACGTAAGTTAAAGTAAAAACAGGTATTAATTAATTCCTGTAATCTGTAAATGGAAATGATTGTTTATTAATTATCTAAAAGCTGTGTAATTAAAAAGTCAGATGAAAAGTTAGATAAGAGAAGAAAGAAATTTTAGCTTGACCAATGGAAGCACTAAGCCTTGGCTCGGACCCTAACGAAAGTGATAGACTAGTGACGTTTTGTTCATTGAATCCAAGTGGATAATATAAAAAGGGAAATACAGTTTTTTTCGGACAGTTACAGCGTTGTGTGTTTGAGAGATGTGGTATGACGCACATACCACACTCTCTATAAAAAAAAATGAAAAGACTGTGATACCTTGAACCAGCTATTGCCATCTCCAGAACATTACCTTCCAACGGAGGCATCACGGGAATTGAAAGCAGAGGCCTGGACTCTTCTACCATAAGCTATATGAAATGAACAATTGTTAAAATCAATTAAGAACTTTCGTCAAGTTTTACAAATTGATAAACAAGAAAACTGAAATGTTAAAACGGACTCTTATCTGACTTTTGTAAGTTTTTAAATCAAATTAATAATGTTTAATTTTATATGTTTTCCGATTGATAAACATCATTTCCATTTTTTTTTTTCTTATTGTAAAGATTATTTAAATGTATGAAATTTAAGTTGTTTATAGACGCTTGCATGGATTCGTTTGCGGTTAATTATATTTTGGTTCTCATATTTGATCAAAATATATAGACATTCGATAAATAATGATACCTTACGGTGAGTATCTAAAATGTATTTATTCGGATGTCTTTTAAGTTATTGGTGACAATGCAAGTATCTTATGGTGAATACTATTGGGTTACTTATAAGTTTCCCTCTGCGATTGTCGGTATCAATAATTTTGTATTTTGATCGTTTATGTTTATTTTGAAATGTTTTTGACCGTGGAATCTATGTAATCGATCTATACCCAACATTTTTAAACAAATTTGTGCGAACGTATTTAAATGTTAAAATTAAGTCGGGCGTGAATGGCTATATAGTTTTGTAAAGTTGTATTAAGGGAGGGTAATCTTAGGTTATTCATTTCGTAGTTGAATTGGTTCAATGGATTGGATATATTTGTGTAATTAGTAGATGTAGTATGAGGTCCGCTACGGGCAGGATTATAGATATACGCCACACACCCTCTGTTTGCCTATGGATGGGTTTGTAAGTCGGCAGAAGACCGCAGTCCATTCCTATGGAGTTTTTTGTTTATTGTTCTACTTGCCAACAGATGTCACATTCCTGTTGGTGGAGAGTCAATGTCTTCTCTATTTCTACTTATTGTTCAGATGTACATTCCTGACAATATAGTATTTTGTGTTGTCGTATCATGCTACATTGAATACATGAATGTATCAGATGGATTGGCACCAATTTGGTTGCGAAATTTGTTGCCTAAGGTTAAATCAGGGAAGAATATTTTCTTTTCAAATGCAGATCTATGTAGTCTATTCATACTTGACTCTCTAAATAATAATTAAACTCATTGAAACTTAGTTAAATGTAAAATTAAAAGTTAATATAAAAATCTAAAATGTTAAACTTATTCCTCAAAATTTAAATATTATTTTATATGTGCGTAAATAAATATTTTTATATGTTAATTTCTGGCAGTGGCTTTTACTCTTTGATATTTAAGATATAAATTAAGATATAGATTTTTATCTCTGCGTCTCCACTGAGCTAGTGACTTGGGCTAACGATCGGAATATTTAAATAAAGTGGAATCTTAACAGCGCGTATCTGCCTACTTTATAAATTTTTCTAGGCTCAAATGCCTAGATGGCGCCCTTGTAGTGCAGATATTGTTTTTGCGGTTAGATTCGATCTTCACTTACATTCCGATTGGTACAAACTGGCTACCCAACTTGGGCCGATCTTTAATAAACACGAGTGCCCTGAGAATTTTAAAAGTGAATCATGCCCGTAAATTTTTTTTCTGAAACAGTATAAATAGATTTGTTGTATTGATGTGGAGTTACACTTTGAAATTTTGTCTTAAAGGTACTGCCAGTCGAAAAATTGCACATATGTAGAGATAAATTCGAGGAATAAAAAAGTAATAAATAGAACATAATTAATAAATATAAATCATAATTTTTTTTTTAAAAAGTCTTGTTTAAAATCTAATCGTTCAACTTGCCTAAGTAATAGTTAAAGGTAGGAGAAATGAAACTTGGAAGGGAGGGGGCAGAAATTTAGCTGGTAGTAAGGAATCATCAGTCAACTTTTTTTTTTTATCATTATATTTGTAATTACTGTTTTGTCTTTTAAAAAAAAAAAAAGTTTTGTCCTTTTGAAATTTCATATATAACAAATTTGTGTAACGTAATTACTAACACTAAGTAAATTCTTTTTTTTTTTTAATGTTTTTGTTTTTTGAGGAAGTTTACTGATATGTAACGATACATAAATATGTCGTTACATTAATTTAAAATAAAAACTTAAAAGTTCGCAAATAAGAGTAAAAAACTAAACGCTAAAATTAAAAATGTTTGTTATACGTATATACATTCGCACAGATGCTAAACTTTAAAAATATTTTTTTTATAAACAAAAAAAAAAAAAGTATTTGAACGTATTTTTTTTAATAAAAAAATACCACATTGAAATATAAAAATATTTTAATAAAAAAATAACGTAAGTTAAAGTAAAAACAGGTATTAATTAATTCCTGTAATCTGTAAATGGAAATGATTGTTTATTAATTATCTAAAAGCTGTGTAATTAAAAAGTCAGATGAAAAGTTAGATAAGAGAAGAAAGAAATTTTAGCTTGACCAATGGAAGCACTAAGCCTTGGCTCAGACCCTAACAAAAGTGATAGACTAGTGACATTTTGTTCATTGAATCCAAGTGGATAATATAAAAAGGGAAATACAGTTTTTTTTCGGACAGTTACAGCGTTGTGTGTTTGAGAGATGTGGTATGACGCACATACCACACTCTCTATAAAAAAAAATGAAAAGACTGTGATACCTTGAACTAGCTATTGCCATCTCCAGAACATTACCTTCCAACGGAGATGCCGCGGGAATTGAAAGCAGAGGCCTGGACTCTTCTACCATAAGCTATATGAAATGAACAATTATTAAAATCAATTAAGAACTTTCGTCAAGTTTTACAAATTGATAAACAAGAAAACTGAAATGTTAAAACGGACTCTTATCTGACTTCTGTAAGTTTTTAAATCAAATTAATAATGTTTAATTTTATATGTTTTCCGATTGATAAACATCATTTCCATTTTTTTTTTCTTATTGTAAAGATTATTTAAATGTATGAAATTTAAGTTGTTTATAGACGCTTGCATGGATTCGTTTGTGGTTAATTATATTTTGGTTCTCATATTTGATCAAAATATATAGACATTCGATAAATAATGATACCTTACGGTGAGTATCTAAAATGTATTTATTCGGATATCTTTTAAGTTATTGGTGACAACGCAAGTATCTTATGGTGAATACTATTGGGTTACTTATAAGTTTCCCTCTGTGATTGTCGGTATCAATAATTTTGTATTTTGATCGTTTATGTTTATTTTGAAATGTTTTTGACCGTGGAATCTATGTAATCGATCTATACCCAACATTTTTAAACAAATTTGTGTGAACGTATTTAAATGTTAAAATTAAGTCGGGCATGAATGGCTATATAGTTTTGTAAAGTTGTATTAAGGGAGGGTAATCTTGGGTTATTCATTTCGTAGTTGAATTGGTTCAATGGATTGGATATATTTGTGTAATTAGTAGATGTAGTATGAGGTCCGCTACAGGCAGGATTATAGATATACACCACACACCCTCTGTTTGCCTATGGATGGGTTTGTAAGTCAGCAGAAGACCGCAGTCCATTCCTATGGAGTTTTTTGTTTATTGTTCTACTTGCCAACAGATGTCACATTCCCGTTGGTGGAGAGTCAATGTCTTCTCTATTTCTACTTATTGTTCAGATGTACATTCCTGACAATATAGTATTTTGTGTTGTCGTATCATGCTACATTGAATACATGAATGTATCAGATGGATTGGTGCCAATTTGATTGCGAAATTTGTTGCCTAAGGTTAAATCAGGGAAGAATATTTTCTTTTCAAATGCAGATCTATGTAGTCTATTCATACTTGACTATCTAAATAATAATTAAACTCATTGAAACTTAGTTAAATGTAAAATTAAAAGTTAATATAAAAATCTAAAATGTTAAACTTATTCCTCAAAATTTAAATATTATTTTATATGTGCGTAAATAAATATTTTTATATGTTAATTTCTGGCAGTGGCTTTTACTCTTTGATATTTAAGATATAAATTAAGATATAGATTTTTATCTCTGCGTCTCCACTGAGCTAGTGACTTGGGCTAACGATCGGAATATTTAAATAAAGTGGAATCTTAACAGCGCGTATCTGCCTACTTTATAAATTTTTCTAGGCTCAAATGCCTAGATGGCGCCCTTGTAGTGCAGATATTGTTTTTGCCGTTAGATTCGATCTTCACTTACATTCCGATTGATACAATATATATATATATATTGAAATTAATGGGCTATTTTTAAAATAGAAGACTGTTTATTATGGATTTAATTTATTTGTATTTTAGACAAATACTCCTTATATATCATGCCATAATTCTGCATCTACATAATGATTTATTTATAGGAGACTGCTTTGAAAGGTTTTGTTTTGTCCCTGAATTTATATTTCGAATAACATTGACATATTAAAACGTCGTCGTTTTTTTTAAACTAGATTTTAAAATGCCTTCAGCTCATTGAGAATTTTTGTGAAATTAATCAGCAATTAGCCTCATACGTTTTTACTGCAGTTTTGAAATAGTTTTATAACTGAAAGACACTGTTTGATTATATATTAAAGGTCACATCTAGAAAGGAAACCATCTTTATATATCGGCAGATTTTAACTTCTTTGCATTTTACTGTTTCTGGTCTTTATTATTAATATTATTTATAACATTTTAAATTGTTATTAATTGTATTATTAGCGGTTTTTATATTTAAATAAGAAGAATCTGAATAGATATGGATTCATGACTTAAAAGTCCACTGCACTGACTGCAATTTGCTTAGGAAGCATTACAGGAATTATTAAACTTCAAAATATATTTTGAAGACAAAAAAATAAAAGTGAATTTGATTATGTCATTGATTTTTACAGATTAATTATAGAATCAATATTAAAATATTTTAAGTTATTATTAAAATTTTGCTACTTATATTTTTATTTGATGTGTTTAATTCTGATTATATTAAATATCTAATTTTTAGGCTACAATGCAGAAGCTTATTAAAAGTCTATATACTACTTATAAAAACACGTCATTATTGGAACTTGCTTTTACAGAGCAGTAAGTACTTTGTATGTGTGTGTACAGGAGTATATATAAAATTAAATAAACATAGCTCAGTTTATATAAATAAAGAAAGAAAGTAAATTTCTCTCTTTAAGCCCATTTCTGATCGTTTGTTCAACATTTAGAGTATTTTTACTTTATATCCTGAGGGAATATGATTTGCTCTTTATATATATATATATATATATATATTGCAACGCTCAGGTTCAAGCCCTTATCGTTGCACGTTTTAGTTTAACTACCAAATCTATATGTTCTAGGTTCAAACCCTATTAAAATATTCATTTTAATAAATAAATGTATAAACCTTTCTATCACAGCTGGGTTCGCAGCATTATATATGCACATATGAATAAACGCTGTATATACATAGGCTAGTAGTTGTTGCAGCGAATATAATGGTTTAAATTTTATATTTTATAAATAAATGATTTATGTTATAGTTTTAAATACTAAAAATGTCAATTTATTAAATTTAGTAAATATAAATTCGTATGTGTATGTATGAGTCACCTTATATAACAATAATATATATAGAGTAGATGATTTTATTTTGTAAAAGAGCAAAAAGTTTTTAATTAAATTAGTTAAAAATAAAAAGTGAGCCGTAAACAGATTAGCATTTAAGTCCACTGCACCTGTGGTTAAATCAAAGTTGAATATTGATAATTGCTATACTTAAATTTGTTTATAGCAAAAGTGTAGTCATTAAAATTGCTGAGCCAAAACCATTCGAGACCTAGTAAGAGGATCTGAAGTGCCGTGGAGGCCTAAACAAAAGTAGTTTGATCAAATTGAGAAATATTACAATGTAGTGTCATATTTTGAGAGTTAATGTGCTTCCAGGCAAAACAATTTCTTTTCTAGTTTAGTAGTTTAAAATAAAAGTATAAAGAGGGTATATTTTGAGCTTGAGAGGGGAGTCATTCAGTTTAGAAGAGCGTTGCCATGCTGAATCCACGGCAGATCGATCTTTGAAAGATCTGACTGGGGAAGGATGATGGCTGCTTCTAAACCCACTGAATGAATGGAGTGATCACTGCTATCTGATGCTTTAACCACCAGAGCTGCCACAAGAAACCTTCCAGATATGCCTGCTCAAGATAAACCATAATACCTGCTTATCCAATCCAGAAACTAATCGGTAACTCCAGTCTCTAACCTCAGAGCTCTGTGTTAATGAACTATTTCTAAATCCAAACTTTCTACTTAAAAGTTTAAAACTAGAAAACTTTAATCTAATGTAATTTTGTAAATCCTATAAATGTTTCAATATAAATTCTTGCTAAAGTAAACACTTTAACATTTGTATAACTTGCCTATATTTTTACAAATATCTTAATTAAACTAAATGTAACTTGTGCTAATTTCTTTTACCTATCACTACAGGTACGCTTATAATATTTCTTTACTATTATTTTATCTATATGCCAATGCTTCGATGCAGTGAGCATTTAAATGTAATAAAGATTTTGAGATATAATTTCAAATATCTTCCCATAACTATTTTCTCCATGCTCCCGGGTTCAAATTCCTATAAATTTTATTTAATTTCAAATATATTGTGGCAACACACTAATAATTTTTGTAGTATGCTGTGATTTAATTCCATAAACATAATTTATTTTTATCAAAATATCTTGATGTTCATCATTTTTAATTCCAACTATAATCCTTTAAATTATTATTATTATTATTATTATTATTATTATTATTATTATTATTATTATTATTATTATTATTATTATTATTATTATTATTATTATTATTATTATTATTATTATTATTATTATTATTATTATTATTATTATTATTATTATTATTATTATTATTATTATTATTATTATTATTAATAATAATAATAATAATAATAATAATAATAATAATAATAATAATAATAATAATAAATGTACTAGTCTTAGGAATATGAAAGTATATTCAGTAATTATTTGGCCAGTCGATCAAATATACCCCCCCCATAATAATTTCTATGTATAGATGGAAACCTATAAACCAGAGTTTTTATTATATTTTCTTTATCCCCCTAATGTCACTTAATTATATAGCATTGCTAGAATTGGCTCATAATAGTAATACCGACCTGGCTATTGCCTCATATTTTTATAATAATAAATATCATAATTTAACTTGGAGGATTAGATATATTAAATTCCCATTAAATGTTTAATGTTTTGCTGCATTTTCTCTTTAAGATGGGACCTCAAGAAAGACCACCCCATCTTATACCTTCTTTCAGGGTGCACACTAGGAAGACCAGACATATAATACCTGGCAGTCATGTTAGCCACCCAATCTTTTCACAGCATGATGCACGGTCCTAGGGTACCGGTGTTTGTCACAAAAACCCTTGACTCTAATCTATCCACAGGATGCTCTATTATTGTAAATTGCCAGTCCTTTGGTGTGTTGGTGATCTCATATAGCCAATTCTAAATCCCATAATGTAATTATTCAGTATTAATCTGAAATTTATATCTTTCGTTTCTGGGTTCAATATTTACCCTGAGCTGAGTTATATGCTCATACTTTATTAAAATAATAATGTCACAATCAATATTTTTGCTTAAGACTGGTACAGCATTCCTATAATAGTAGCTACCACTTTCAATAGGAATTGTCATAACCTAAGGTAGGCACCACTTAGTAATTTCTTTAAATATGTCAACTCATATAAATAATTAAAAATTTTAATGAGGAGATATGCTAATCCTCATATTATAAAGCCTGCAAGCTTTCCCACATTAATTTGTGTTATTTGTTTAATAAATAGATGTTAAATTTATTCTGGTTTAGTGTTATTTCTCATTCATATTTCAATCCAATTGAGTCTTAGTTAATTATATATATATATATATATATATATATATATTTCAAAATTTTTTTTTTGGTTTTTTGTTTTGTTTTTTTTTTTTAATAGGTATTTTTACTTTTTTGTAAAAAGAGAAATGAAAAGTGGAAAAGGGGAGTAAAGCGGGAACAAGGTGTCAAACCAAAGTGTTACCTTTTCGTTGTAGTGCTTTGTTTGTTTCGTTCAAAATTTTTTACAAGGGGTGTGTAGTGATGCGTCTTTTAAGTCAACTTGTGCTTGTTTTTAAGATAAGATTTCCAGTGTTATTGTATAAATGTTGAAGCTTTTTTTATGGTCGTCGAATTTTTTAAAGGGCGTTATCTAATTTTTTAGAGTCAGATAATTTCTTTGAGGTGTCGTTAATTATGTTTTGTTTGGAGCTCCCCGGTCCTTCCTTGTGATATTCTAAGCAGAAATGTGCTCGATCTTTTTTTAAAAAAAGGGCCTTTAATTCTTTTTCTCCTCTTTGAAAGTGAAAAAAAGAAAGAAGTAAGCATTTTCAAGCAAATAAAGATGGAGAGAAATGGAACAGTTGATTTTTAAGCAAATAATATAAAAAGTATTCTTTGGTGCTAATTCTTGCTGCATTTTTTTCTTCCTGATTAATACGAATGAGTCAAATCCGATCATCTTGAAATCATGTATCCGAAATAACCAACAAAAAGATAATTTTGAAACGTGGTGTTGTTCCTTTCTCTTATTAAAAGCCCTAACCAAGGAGAAGGGGAAAAGGAGAGAAAATTTAAATAGATTTGACATAAATCAAATTTTGTGATTTACCTCAATCTCAAAGGTCACAGTTTTTAGAGGAAAAAAAATTCCACTATTCAAGTACTATAATATTTTTATTAAAGGTAGAAGGAAGCCAATCAACAGTGAATAATAATGGCTTAAAGAAACAAGCAAAGTCAATTGATTCGCTTATCTTAAAAGTTCTGTCTTTCTTTTTTTGTGTTTTTGTTGGTGAGTAAGAAAAGGCTAAAATTCAAATTCGGACAAAGAAGAAAAGGGCGTAATTGATTTCTTTAACCTTTTTTCTTTCTTATTAAAAGTAAACCTTAATTTCTGGTCAAGCATTTTCTTTTTGATACAGAAACATTAAAGGTTTATCTATAGTTTTGCAATATCCACAACATAGCAAACATATTTAAATCTTTAAACTTAATTTTTCTTTTTTTATTATATTATATATTGTATGTTGATTTTTTTATTGTTCTTCAGTGTTATGTAATGGCACTATAGATTGTTTTATTTTTTTTTTTTTTTTCTGTTGCTAAAGTTATGTTTTTTTCTTTCATAGGTTGAAAGAAAAGTTTTTTTATATGTATTTTGGGTATACTTTTAAACATATATGTTACATTAGAATGTGAATGTGTACTGTTTATCCAAACACATCAAAGAATAGGTATATATGATTAGTTTAAAATAGTAAATTAAAAGTAGGGTTACATTTGAATGGAAATGAAATACTATAAAGTTTGAAATTTATTTTATGATATGTAAGAAGAAAATTCTTAAATAAGATTTATAGAATATGTATTTTTTAATATTGATTTAAGTCACTATTTTGAGTATCAAGAAGGAAATATATATTAAGTTTATTTGTTATCTATATCAATTTTATATTAATAAGTCATTATTTAATTGTCGATTTAATTTAAAGAAGGAAAGAAAGAGTAGAGGTTAATAAAATATAATTATATATCTTAATTGGTTTCCGAGTTATTATTAAGAATATTGTGTTTTTTCTTAATTCTATATTTAATTAATTTCTCGAGTTATTGGGTTTACATTTATATATTGAGAATCTTGAAATAATAGGGCAAAATAAAAGGTAAACTAGAATGTTGATAATTAGGTATTTAAGGATTTGTTTAATAGATTTTGATAATTATAGTTCAAATAAACAAAATTGTGTTGGTCATGAATTTAATCATCTTATCAAAGATGGATATCAGTTATTAGTTAAAAATGTTTAAATAATACTAATAAAAGTTATACATAATATCATTAATAAATTATAATATTAAATTTAAGTTTGGTATGATATATTTTAGAAATAGGGGTTTATATAAAATGAAGATTATGCAAAGAGATTATGATGATAATCATCATCATTAGTATTATTAAATAATGAAATAGATAATTTTAATAGTGCTATAGTTTAAAAGATGAATTTATTGTTGTGAGTTATTGATAGATTGGTATATATCCATTATAATATTGTTATGATATCACTATTATTATCATTATTAATATTATCATATCATATATTATTCTTTATTGTGTAAATAATTAGTTAAATGATAATATCAATAATGTCTTACATGCTTGTTTGGAAGCATTAATAGGATTATACATGTCTGTTCATAATATGCTAATGAGCTAGCAATGTTATAAGAATTGATCTATAGTATAAACTTTGGTAATATTGGGATCTGTATTTTATCAATATAGATAAAATGTAGGAATGTCATTTTGTTCAATAGTCATCAAGTCATTGTAATAAATATGTATGAATGAGTTTGACTCAAGTAACTATAAATAGATACTTATCTAGATTGAAAAAATCTAGTGGCTCATGGGAAAAATGTACTTATAAACTGAATAAAGAGTGAGATCATCCTTTCAACTTATAATATTAGTTTTATAAAATATATTTTTTATAAGTTGTATGAATACACAGTGTGTGATATGCATGAATGGTCTTATATATTTGGAAAGAAGGATAGGAAGGTTCTTTATTAGAAGACTAGTATTGGAGATAAATAAGGTCAGAATCTCACAGTGAGTTTTTATTCAGTTGTATGTTTAATATTATTTTTATTAGATGAAATTAGTATGTTTTATTGTTGGATGATGCCAATATATAAATAAATAAAGAATCTTAATGTGATATTTTCTTTTCTATGTATGATGAATTGAAATATAAAATATAATTAAATAATATTTATATTAATTTAATAATTACAAATAATATTGATATTATGATAAATAATTGTCAAAGGCAATGTTATTTAAATATATATATATATATATATATATATATATATATATATTGTAACGAGCACAGATGACGTTACATTATTTTTTTTTATTATTAAACATTAAAATAAAAAGTTTGCATTTTAATTTTTTTTTTAAGACAGAAAAATTGAAAATAAATTCTACCTTAAACTTGTATATATATAAATTGCACAGAGGAGAAAAATTATTAAAATAAAACTTTATTAAAGAAAAGTATTTTAAAACTAAATTGTAAAAAGATTTGGAGATAAAATTATATCTTTAAATTTATCTTTAAATATATCTTTGGATTTGGAAAACAGGTTAATTAATGTTATGGAAATGATTATTTTAATTAGTCCAAGTGAATAAGCCCTTGGGCATTTAAATGTATAAACAATGGTCAGATAGGAAAACAATAGAAACTTTTAGCAAATAAAAAGAAATCCCTATGGAATCGGACCTCAGCAAAAAGACCACCATCATCGATGACGTAATGTTGAGTCAATCCTTAAGATTAATATAAAAGGAAAAGTTGGAAATTATTATGGATTATTAAGAGAGGACTGAGATGTGTTAAGTCAGAGAGTTGGAGGTGAAGGGATTGAAAGACGCACTTTCAATTCTTTCAGTTGTTATAAAAATGGAAAAATGAAGCATTGCTTTTCTTATACTGAGGACAACAGGATCATTGGGGGATTTAATGTGGATTCCAAACAGCATGCAATGAATAAAGAGGAATGTTGAAAAAAAAATCGTAAGAACTTTAAAAACATTTTGAAACACTAAGAACTTTAAAATATAAACTTTCTCAGTCTTTAATTTATTAAGAAATAGAATCCTATCTGACCAATGTTATTTATTAATTAGTTATAATTTTATTTAATGTATTTCTTTTGTAAAATCATTTCCATTTATTTATTTATTTGTTCTTTAAGTTTTATTATGATTTCTGTTTTTCAGTAAACTAGTTATATAAATATTAAACTTAAGTCGGGCGTGAATGGCTATATAGATTTGTAAAGTTATATTAGGGGAGGGTAATCTTAGGTTATTCATTTTGTAGTTGAATTAGGACAATGGATTGGATATATTGGTGTAATTAGTAGATGTAATACAAGATTCGCTATGGGCAGAATCACTATTATATGCCGCACACTTCTGTTTGCCTATGGAAGGGATTATAAGATGTAGAACACTGTTCCTTTCAATGGAGTTTTTTTTATTGCTCTTCTTGTCTGATAGATGTAATATTCCTATCTGACGAGAAGCAGTTTCTTCTCTTAACCTAATTGTGCTGCCGTATTCGTATTACATTGAACACATCGATATATCAGATGGATTGAAGTTTGGTTTGACTGCGAACCTTTGGCCTAGGGTTAAACAAGGATTGAATATTTTATTTTCAAATGCAAATCTATGTAGTCTATTCATAGTCGACACTCTAAATAAAGATGCATTAAATTTAAGTTGGGTATAGACGCTTGCATGGGTTCGTTATCGGTTGATTATGTTTTTGGTTTTCATATTCGATCAAAATATATATATACATTCGGTAAATACTGATACCTTACGGTGAGTATCTAAAACGTATTTATTTGGATGTCTTTTAAGTTATTGGTGTTAATGCGGTGTCTTATGATGAACACCATTGGGTTTCTTGTATTCCCTATGCAATTGACGGTATCAATGATTTTTTATTTTGATCGTTTATGTTTACTTTGAAATGTTTTTAACCATGTAATCTATGTAACCGATCTATACTCAACATTATAAAACAAACTTTCATAAATCCATCTGTGTGAACTTAATTAAAATGTAAACTTATAATATTATAAAAATTAAAATGTAAATTTAAATTATAAAATCAAATTAAAATCTAAAATAAACATACTAAAATAATAATGTTAAATTATATATATATATATATATGTGCGTAAATAAATTTTTGTATGTTAATTACTGGCAGTTGCTTATTTTATTTATTTTTTAATATTGAAATATAATTAGATAAGATATTATATTATTAAATCTCTGCTACTCCCTGAGCTAGTGACTTGGGCTAACGACCGGAATCAAAATATATAAATAAATTTTTTTTTGACTTACGTATCTGCCTACTTTATAAATTTTTCTAGGTTCAAATGCCTAGATGGTGCCCTGTAGTGCAGATCATGTTAAGCTCTCATTCTCCAGATCGTTACAATATATATATATGTGTGTGTGATATAACGATCTATGCATTGATTATAATTTCTGAATGTTATCTTTAATTTTGTGCTGGTATCAATTAAATTAGTTAATATATATTTTTAAATCCCTGAATCTTCATCTTTCTCCTTGCCTTATGCCAGCCATGAAAGATGGGTATACTATGTGTAACTTCAAGTGTGATCATTTGTAAGGTCTTGAGTCGTGGAGTACTGGCAAATGAATTGAAGTGTGGTTGGATTGTATTATTTTATTAATTACTTAAAATAGAGAATTCATAATAATTGAATATATATATATATATATTGAGACAGATAGTATCCGTTTTAAAAGTCACTTCAGAAAAATAAAACTAATTCTTATTTCATTAAATTTTTAACAAGAAAGCTATTTAAAAGTTTGTTTATAAGAGTATGTGTATTAATACAAATACTCATTTATGTTTAACATATGTCATTTCATTTTTTTTCATAAATTTGATTTCTAAAATAATTTTCTTTTACCACTTGTTTTTATTTTTTTTATCAAATTAATTAAAAGCAAGCAAACTTTTTAATTACATTTCTGTTTCTTTTATTTTAATTATATTCTAATTTTGAAAGCGGAGGTAGAGAGTATAAATAACTCCAAACATTTGGGACATTAGAGATTATTCTTGGCTGCAACAAGCCACTTCAAAGTGATAGAGTCCGTGATTCCAATATTCATTTTCACCATTTGATAGTAGCCTGCTGAGATTCATACTGTGTTTTCAGTCAGACATTTGGTTTTTTTTAGAATTTGCTTTCACAAAATATCTGAATTCACCGCTATATATTATCAAACCTACTACATGCCTTGCTAAGTTATTTAAGGATGGACTCCTGAATCCCAGCTATTCTTACATCTTGCCATGAAAGTCTAAAGTAAACAAGATCCTGAATTATGCCTCTAAACTTGCCATTATGAAGAGAAGACACTTGAAATATGAACTTAAATAAAAGTGCACACTCTTTGAAACTATGTGTACTCTGCTTTACTGTAAGGTAAAAACATTTATTATTTCTTCCAGGGTAAATTCTTTTAATTAAATCTCTGCTCAATCTAAATATAATCTGTAGTCTTAATAATCATTTAATCCCATAACTTTTATATGTGTTTGCTTTTCATTGTATTACTAATGTGTCTCGGAATGTTAATTTTAAGATTCAATGTTTGCTGTCAATTTTATTTATTGGGGAGTGTATTGTGAGATTATGTTTTTCAATGCTTAATATGTCTTCCTTTATTTTAATAACTATTGCTAAATGCTTTAGCAGTTTTTCATAATTTTAGTTTGCTCACCTATCCGTATTTTATTGTTCAATAATTAAGTTAAATTACTATGTGCACTTTCTGTAAACTGCAAATCTTTTGGCTGGCAGTTTATAGTGTTTGTTATTCTAGTTTTTCAGAAATTTTGCCTATTCATTTTTATATTATGTAAGATCATAATCATCTTTTTTCTTGTATGTGAAAGTGGCCTTGAATTGATTTAAATGTAGTATATCAAAGGGCTGTCCTACTGGAAATTTGATGTTCTTGTCTTGGTGCATTATTCTGGGGAAAGAAATGCTCGCTGGTGTCATTTCATTGATTTCCTACAAGACCATATTGTTTTCATATATCTGAATTGGAAAATTGAAATTGTTGTTTTTTTTTAAATCACTAGCATGAAGATACTATTAACTCCTTTTAAATTTTAGGTGATAGAATGTTTCTTTCTGCTAAAGCATTTAATATCTTAATTTTTTTCAACTCATATACACTCTCTGATAAATTAACTTATAAAAATCTAGGTCAAACCTTAGTATTTTGTTTGCTAGATTTATTTGATCATTTATTCTTTTTGCTTTCATCAGAGTTTGTACTGGAAATTTAGTTTGTAAATTTATTTGTAATTCTAATTATCCCACTTTCTTGAAATACTTGGGCAGATATAACTAGTTTTATAATTACTTACCTATCTCCTACCGAGTACACAGCTTAGTTTTGACCAATCGTTTGGTTGGTGATTCACCTGTATTATATATCCATTTTCCTTAAATCATAAATTTAATATTTTATTAATTTGAAATCATTTATGCTGGAGTATTTTCTAATTTTACTATTTCATTAAATTAAGTTTTCTTCCATTTTATAATTTATAGTCTGTCCTATTCATTTAATTTTTTGTTCTTCCATTGTAATCAACCTTGGCAATCTTAAATGTGATTTTCCCCTGCAGCAGTCATGCAGCAATATGAAGTCATTAGTCAATAAGCTAGTGAACGCTCATCCATGCTGGTTCATTGATTCATGCAAGAAACTTTCTTTACTGTTTATTTTATAACTTTTGAATAAGGAAACCAGAATTGCTTGTGTATTGTCAGCTGAAGGAAAATCATTTCCACCTTTTCGAATTAACTTTTAGAAAACTAGTCTGTCTGCTAGAGCATTAATATTTTATCCTTTCTAGTACATACCTGATATAACCATATTTATTGTGTGCAAATCTATACTTTAAACTTTTATATTACTCTTAATAAAATTTTCAAATTATTTAAACTTAATTTGGCTGATGTTTGTCTTAGCACTTTTATTTCTTAATTGTCTGAACAATATTCAAGATGTCTTGCTTCTCCCTTAGTCTAGTCAGCCAAACCATCATTCTCATCCACTTTTGATCATGGTAAACAAATTTTCCATGTGATGTGATGTACTGTGGCTTCTCCTTAAATGAAGTCTAGAATATCTCAGCAATTATGCCCAGATAAACATGTTAGCCACTTTATTTTTCATTCCCCACTCTAAATTTTCCCATATTCTGCTCCATCCCATTTCCACAACATAATATTTGTTAACTATATGGTCTTTATTAAGAAACATTACAATCAAACCCCCACATTGGTTGTCATAATCCAACTATGTAACAAGTTAAAACATGCAGTGCTAGACCACAGAAACAAAGGACAAGTCACATTAAGGACCAAAATAGCTATGGATTTTCCAAATAATATGAGTTCTCTTATAGACAATGTAGTAACTATTTATAATTACTAATATGTCAGGTTTTTATATCAACTTAAATCTTATCTCGTGTTTTATTTTATTTAAAAATTTAAAATTTATGTTTTCCTTACAATTTTTACAATCTCATATCAGGTTCTAAGATGTGTTTATCTCAGGGTTCAAAATTAAAGTGCATTTGGAGCAAGAAAAATTATAGTAGTAATATACTTTAAATCTTTCCACTCAAAATATGCTCTCTATTTTATTTCCAGAGTTCTTTTTAAAATTATCATTATTTAAAATTACTCTTCTTTAATAATTCTCTTTTAAATACTCCATTCATTCAAACATATGAACCATTATTCACACAGATATATCAAATATAACTATAACTCTAAAAAATAACATTAAATAAAGAATGTAAAAGATTTTAAAATTAAAATTCTAATAAATAAAAATTACTGCAGAATCAAGTACCAATAAATGACTAAAATAAGCTTCATCAAAAGAAATGGGTAAAGAAGAGAATATAATTTAGAAAGTTTGAAGAGTTTTTTTTCCTACAACAAAGTTTGCCAAGACATAATGCTGTATCACTCATAAGAAAGAAGAAATTTTAACTTAGAAAAATTAATATTCAAATAAGTTAAGAAAAGTGTATTTAGAAAGTTAAAAAGTTTATTGAAAGATAATGTAATTAACCTGAGGGGTAATATAAATTAAAAAATTTAAACTATTAAAGAAAAAAAAAATTAAAAACTAAAAAATCTCTCTTTCCATTTATTTAAAATAAAATAAATATATATGTGTGTAAATAATGTTGATTTTAAATACACAAAGACACAATAAAATGTATGTGTAAGAAAATAAGAAAAATATGAAAGTCAAATACTAAAATAAAGGAAAGCTCATAATTAGATTTTAAAACTCAAAGATTACTTAATAGATAAGATGCATAGGAATGGATTAGCAATGGCTATGAATTAACTAATTAAAATCCAAAAACAACAGGGCTAATTAAAATGCATCTTACCAAAAATTTGATCAACAAATACAGTGGATGGATTTTTGAACAATGAAAACAATTAGTGGATTTAAAAATTAATTCAAAGATAACAACACAATCATCACATAACTAGAGCCAAAAATTTTATCAGTCATTTATTCATGTATCTATATTCAATCCCCTATTAGATGTATTTTTCAATGTATACAATGCCATGCTAAGTAGAAGTCAGAGCAACGACCAAGCTCCAGCCTTCATCCACAAGAACATCAGCCAGCTGCCTGATAGAAGCCATGACCATTTAATAATTTTAAGTCACCAAGAAGGTTTAACTGCCTGGAATAGAAGTAGCCTGGAACCACAATTGTCAGGACTGCATCAAAAGTCTAAATTCTAACCAATTGGTAAACCAACATGCAGCAGCAAAGAACAGGAAGCCACAATGTTTAAAATCCTATAGGTAATAACATTTTCTTATTCCCACTCAGGATATTAATTTAAATAACCATTGCAATCTTTGAGTATCTCCAGAGTCAGTATAATAAATGAACTCTATAGCCAGCATATAATGAACTATAGTATGTGCAGGTTCATATGTTCCCTAATGTAACAAATAAATAGTTACAGAGCTTTCATGTCATGAAATTATTAGTTTATAAGTCTGAGTATATGAGTGCTCATAATATAAGTGATAATTGGATTGAAGAAATGTATAAAATTAGTCTATAAGTATTATTATTAAGTCTATTTAAAATATTTACAATAAAGTACTTGCATGTTAATTATTGTTGGTCAGTTATTTAATTATACCACTAAAAACAATTTAGCAAAGAAGTTAGACACATAGTTTATTACACTTGCTTCTGCTGAGCTCTATTAATATTATGTATGCTTATATTATTATATGTCACCATTTATATGTATATTTTATTTTATAAAATGTGTTATTGTGTATTCATTCATATATCATGAAATTATGTTGATTTATATTATAGTGTATGTCAAAAGGGTTTAATAGTTTATTCATGGTAAAAATTGACACATATACACATGCACTGTTATTGTGTATTCATTCATATATCATGAAATTATGTTGATTTATATTATAGTATATGTCAAAAGGGTTTAATAGTTTATTCATGGTAAAAATTGACACATATACACATGCACTTAGTAATATCATTATGCTTACATATATATTTGTTGAGCGTAAATGTTAAAAATCGGTAGAAATTTAGCATTAAGACAGATGGATTTTTAAAAATAGTGAATGACCTAGATTGGTAAAAAGGGAGATGGGTAATTTGAAGCTGATGTCTCTAAATGTTCTTATCTCTCTATAATCTGACTAATCTCTCTTTACTCATTTCTCTTTTTAATATTGTTTTTTTTTAATCAATATAATATATATGTTATACGCAATGGAGTGTTTATTTTTTAAAATGAAAATTGTTTTAGGATATAAGATTTTTATTTATCCATTATAGAAATTAAGGCACACACATTACCCTACATGATATGAACATTGAGTACATGTCATTAAGGGAAAGGGGGGAGATCTTTGATATTATTAATATTTTTACTTAAAAGGTAAACAATTTATCATTATTAATTATATAAATTTTTATATTCATATTGTTAAGGATTAATCAGTAATAAATGTTAATTTGTTTTATATCTTTCTTAAGAGTTATTCATTGTCTTATTAATTATGATCATTCATCATCACTGGTCAATATTAATCATTAAATCATAATTTAAATATAATGTTTTAGGGAAATAAATATAGGTTGATAAAATATAAATTTTATATTGTGAATTACTTCTAAAGCTGTGGCTGGAAGTATCATTATCATCATCATCATCTTATTAATCGATAGTCTTGAGAATGTTTAATGGCCAGATATAAATAATGGTTCTCATTGTGTTTGTGTATTATTTGTGAGCCATTACAAGATAATGACTACCACCAAGATCATCAAATGTCACTGAGATGTAGCGAATTGCCACCGATAAATCTTAATATGAGCTAACAATACTGATGAGAGTGTTAAATATGCACTTATGATATTAAAATCTTACGTAATAATTTGTCTGATAATTTCATATGCACAACTAAAGCATAAGGTTGTTTTGTTTTCCTTAATGTTAGTGCAAATGTGATATGGTTCTATAATACAAAATTCTACATCTTATTATAAATAAGGTACCAAATGGGTTCAAACCAGGTACATCTGTAAGTAAGTATATAATGTAACTTTGTCTAGGGTCAAATAGCCTAATGGCACCCAGGCAAATCATACACACACTTATAAAATGCTTAAAAGCACATACTAGTTCATTTTGCCATCATTTTTTTTCTCAGCCATTTCACTTATTTTATTGATATTTTTATTAGTTACAAATATCACACATTTATAAGTTACAATATATATTATAATCTCATCTTCAATCAGCCTTAAAATCCAACACAACCAAAATCCTCTACGCAACCTGCAACTTCAGATAAGACAGAGACAGCTAATAATAATAATGTAGATATTTTACCTGGGTGCCAAATTGCAACTGTAGCATCAAATATAGTATCCACCTGAGATCATCATCACTTAATAAATGGGAAGTCTGTGGAGAAAACAAGTTATTAAAACTTTTCTGAAAGAAAATATAATTTAATAATATTTTTAAAATTATAAATAATATGTTGAGTTCTGAATTTGAACCCAGTAATTTTTACCCAAATAAATTCCCAATACATTATTTAAAAATATAATCAAATTCTCTCCACAAACCCACATAGCTATATGATCTCCAGCATTAACTATAAGAATGTTCTTAATGTTTCATGTGTAACAAATGGAAATAGATCAGTAATCAGAACTCATAAATTTATACTAATAAAAAGTATTAAAATCTTATAACTTAATGAATACAGAGCAGAAAATTTTACCCCCACCCTTTACAATGAAATTAAATAAACCTTCATTCTCTGCATCGATCACCCTCCACAGTTACAATTATTTTTATTTTAAATATTAGTGTTTAAGTTCCCCATTATATCTTACAAATTATATCTTTTTACTGCCCTAGCTCATGTACATACAGCAGTGAAATATAGCAGTTCTTAACTCAAACACTCTGTATTCTCTAACACTCTAATAATGGTACTCTTATTCTTTAAACTCTTAGAATTATTCTCATGCTTTTGTTTTCATGCTCTTATTCTCAGGGTCATGACTTGTGGTAAAGTGCAACACTCATTTATTTTTCAATTCATTGCAGACCTTTGGATGCCATCCCAGCAAATATAAATGGAATAGACATATGCTTTTTTAAAGTTTTTTTTATTAAGAAATAAATTTATTTTGGAAGTTTACATGAACTATGATATATAATATTACTTGAAATAAAGGATTCACATATGTCTTGCTGTATTGCTTTGCCCACACAAGGGACCAGGCCCTATACAGTCCTCTGCTTTTATCTGTGCCAGCCCACCCCAGTGCAGTTGACTAGGTTCCATGGAAACTCACATCATCAATTGTTGAGCAGCTAGACAGATTTATTTATGGCACCCTGGCTATTGGATGATTAAAGACAAGGTTTGTAAGATATACCATGTCAATATTTGCATTGCGGGAGTGTTGACATCCCTTGCAGACATGAATCTGCAAATGTAAAGAACCCACTGATTCCCACAATTACATCAGATATGGTGATGAATTTAGGCCAGGCATTCATGGTCATCCCACTTACTACAGCTAGACACAGTTTCAGCACCCATCTCTACAGTTTTGACAGGATTTTTGTAGCATTATTTGGTATATGGTCTAGAGCCATCTGCTCTCAGGTATCAGAAAACAGTTTAGCTGGGGCCAGTAGGTGATTTCTAGCTTTTAAATTACACATGAGTTCCTTGAACACCTCCCATGGACTTTTTATGCTGGGTTTAAATATGAGGTGACACCCAGTGAGTCATTTGGTGAACAGTATTATGATGGCCATCCAGATTGTAGCAAAGGTGCCACTCCTCATGACTTTACACATATTCAGTATTGATACACATCACTGATCTGACACTAGAATGCACTCTTATTTCAAGATCCAGAAATTTCTTGCAGTGAGAGAATATATGGTCCATTGTCTCATCATTTTCACCACAGAGGGTACATGTTGAAGCAATGTTTTTGAACCCTCTACAGTCTACCATAAACTGCCTTTTCAGAAGTGCATTGAGTTGATATTTGATAATGAAGTTCATTAATCTGGGCTCCATGGCCCAAGATTTAGCTTTTATGATAAATGACCTTATGTATATATCTAATCTTCCTGTGGTTTTTTGCTGGTTGGAATATGTGTACTTGAGTGTGTTCCAATAGGTTTTCTTGTTGTTAAATATCTGATCTGTATCCAGTATAAGCCCTGCCACATGGATCTCCATTTTCACTATCCATTTGCTTTTTACAGGTGGTGGGGTGTCGATAGGTTGTCGCCTTCAGTACAGCTATCACTCTTTGCATGTAAAGTACTTGAACTGCATGCAATCCAAGACCATTCAGATCCTTAGGTTTCTGCATTTTTCGAAGACTAATGCAGACTATTTTATTTGGTGTTTTTTTTTCCACAGCAGCTGAGTACATGCTGTGTTAATGGTGTTCTGAAAGGTCTTGGTTGGCCTGATGATCAGAAGGTAGTATGTGATACATGAGAAAACTTACATATTAAGCAGTGTCACCTTGCCTGGATGTGACATGGAGATCAAGAACAAGCTGCTAATAACTTTTTTTAATTTTCTATGAGCATATTTTGTATCTGCTGCCTCATTGCAGACCTTATTTAAAGTTAATGTTTATTTTCACTAACTCTAATAATAGGACTTATGATAATAAGGATAATAATAAATATGATATTTTAACTACTTAATTAATAAAACAATTGTTATAATAAATTTTGACTTTCTTTTGATAAACTGGAAAGGCATCCAAATATTAAGAGTGAAGAAGGGATTTTATGTCTGCCTGTAATATTAGTTGGAATGCAATGAACCGAATAATTAAATATTAATTTTACATTTAAACCATTCTATAATCTGTTTGCCAAGTGCTTATTAAAATTTTTAACATATCTGCCATTAATTCAAATCTTCAAATCCCAACAAGTGAAAATGCATTATTTTACTTTAGCAATAAAATTTTATGAAAATATTTTATGAACAATCTGTACTAGAAATATGAGTTATTTCGATTAATTCTTACCCGTTATACTTCGAATATTAATGACAATAATAAATTTATATATATTATAATTCTGTCAATAATATGAAGCTTCAATATTATGACATTTGATTTTATGTAGCTCTGGACACCAAAACATTAAGACACCAGACACAAGTTTAAATTTTTAAAAACAACAAATATTTATTAACAACTATATAAAAGAAAAGAAAAACTACAATTCAAGTTAATATTGCAGCGATCCCAAATTAAGAAAATTTATAAAATGCAATTAAAATTATTCACCATGGGCATCTGCACTGGCTACAATTATCAACTTAAATAAATTTAAGAAATGAATACATAGCTTGTCCCAGTAATAACTTTTATTATACATAGTTTTGGGACTAATTACTATTTTACAAACTAAGTAATTTGTTTGTGTTATATCCGCACTTACGACTGTGCCAATGTTATAACTGCAAGTCATACTGTGCGGTCAGCAAATAATGTTCGCTACTGTTCAACTGCGTATGCTCTCCAACGAATGGTCTGCAACGAATGTTCTGAATATTCTCTGTATTCTCTGCAATGGATGCTCTCCAAACGAATGGTCTGCACTGAATGCTCTGCCACAGATGCTCTCCAACGAATGTACTGCACCAACTGCTCTCCAATGAATGGTCTGCAAGCGGATGCTCTCCAAACGAATGGTCTGCAACGATCTATTTCTACAGTTCGCTAAAGTTCAATTCCCACGATGTTCTTTTAGGCTGGCTGCTACAAAACGGTTCACAATGGGCCTACTTTAGCCCCAGTCCAGTGTAGCTGTACTCGAACTCTTCATAGTAAGCACTGCGACTGCCGTCAGCTATCTCCTACTGGAATTGAACAGTAACTCTACTGTAGATGCACTCCATACTGTCTGCTACTCGCTACTACGCAACTGCTCTCTACTGCTCTCTATGTTACACTGCTCGATGTTACCCAGTCTTCTTATCGCTCTCTGACAACTGCAACGATCAATCAATGCACTGACCAACAAGGTAATGTCTCTTATCTAGAAACATTTGTAATTAGCAAATATTTTTAGGAATTGTCGATCGCCATTACGTCAATGTTCTAATTAAATTCCTCAGCTATCAGAGCGCGATCTAAAAACAGCCTTACGAATAAATTCTAGTTTTTTCTGGAGTGCACAAACATGTCTGCCATTTTACAAAACACTACAGTTTGTAGTTCGTTTGACCCATAATACATCTTCGAATATTTATTTGGTTATATTTGAAGCGTGTTTCAGTAACATTATGTAGCATACGATTTAAATTAAAGCCCATAAAATGCAATGCAATCTTTTATTCAGTTTATTAAAATATTTATATTTTCAAAGTACTAAAGTTATGTTATTTAATAAACTCATATCTTAAATACAATAAAAATTACTTTAACTTTCTACTTTTTAAGGTTATACGCATTTCGAGCGAACTATTATTCCCATAACTTAGTATTCAAAATCCATCTAATAATTATGTAATATGTTTTAATAACTATATTAATGCTCACATAAGCATATTTATTGCTATAGCCCAACATGATTTCATCACTCCTTTCTTATCAGTCCAGTGATGACTTGCTTCTACATGAACCGGGTATGATGTGTACTGCTTCCTGAATTCAAATTTACAAACATAAATTTAGAATAAAAATTGGTTTTCACACAAGATAGAGCAAAGCTTATCTACTCAATACATCAATTTATGAATATGATATGATATTTATTCCCTAAACAAGTAATTACTTTTCACTGGTATGTAAACAAGACATTTATTTTATATAGCGCGATGTTTTATAAACTGTAATACCAATAAGCTAATGCACATGCACTTTGTAGATGTCACTATATAAATGAATACTCCAATAACTTAACAAACAATAAACAAGAAATTATCATACACTTCTGGATAATGATAAAAATAAGTTGCTTTCCTAAGAGAGAATAAGTCAGTAATAATAACTGCTTGATGATAGCATAGATCTAAGAATTTGCCTTTTCTTGAGGCTAAAGTATGTGAGGAACTCATTTCTGCACATATATAAGAGACATGCTAAGAACACCACAAACTACAACCATAAATATTTCTCTTGTGAAGCAATAAACAATATTGGAGCTGGGATCAAGTCCTTGATCTCCTAAAATACTTTCAAATAAAATTATTTATCTTGAGAGAGGTGTGCTCTATCTCAACCCTTTGAGGTAGTAAAACTATGCTCACCTCAACAAACAGAGGTCATTTGTACTCTCGCATAGCATAAAAAAGGGTATAATATTATTGATGCATGAACAGATTGGTTTAATATGACTAAGAATAAATTTTACTTAAAAATAATTCTCTATGCTAAGAAATAGGCATCATTTCATTTTAAATACCATTTTAAGTAACTCTTATATGAAAAATTAAATAAATGTAAAAATATTAATTTAATTTATTAACATAACTATATCGTAAATTCTTTCCCACATCATACTCCCCTAGCATTTGTAATACAAAATATATATATATATATATATATATATATATATATATATATATTATATATATATATATATATATATATATATATATATATACTGGCTTAAGCAATATTATAGTAAACCAAATTATTTGTAAACTTTAAGTTAGATTCAATTTGGGGTCAAAACTTTTTTTTCAACTTTTAACTCTTAACTAACATATTAACTAATACAATATAATAATAATAATAATAATAATAATAATAATAATAATAATAATAATAATAATAATAATAATAATGAATTTACTATTATTGTCTCTTTGTTGGTACACTGAGGATTCTGGTATTTATCCTCAGCAAAGTGTAAACTGTCTGAAGAAAAGACATATATCATTTTAAATGCATGGCCATGGTAGAATATCATTGAAGCTATCCAAAGTATTAATGTTTATTTGCTGCAACAACGAAGTTAAAACACATTTAATCCTGTAGCTACTTTAAGATCCGGATTTCCACGATATTATTCACAATATTCACACATTTATTATATTATTTATTTCTTAAGGAATTTTCCAATACGAATTTAATATTCACTATTTCAGGAGTACGTTATTCTTTGGATTGGTTTACATTTATCCTAGATGCTTATACTAATATTTTATATTCATTTATATAAAATTCCTGCACAATTTATTCCATTACAAATACTTCATAAGATTAGCTGCTCTTTATATCTTCGTTACTAATACTTTAAAGAAATTTTTATTTAGACTTCTTTACTCATCTCATTTATTCAAAAGAATTGTTTTGACTATAATTTTCATCTTAATTTTATAATTATTCTCTCAGAGAACTCAAAAGTTTACTGGAGAATCATAATCACAGGAAGTACAAGTTATTCTTTTAACTACATTGCGTCTTGAATTAAATATAAAGTAGAAATAAAATTGGCACTTATTATTATTATTACTCTTTCTGCCTTTTATTCTTTTATAATCCATTTATTCCAGTATTAAAAATTAAATATTTGAAATAGTATAAAATATTACAAAAGTTTGTAATAAAATTAAAACATTCAAATATTAAAAATTATTTATACCATATAAGATTACGGTTAATAAAAGTTTGTAGTTCAATGATGCATCCAAATCTACTTATTAAATTATTCAATAAAAAATAAGTGACAATAAAAGTCTGTACCTGAGATATTTTCGGATATGTAGATCATAGCTTCCCAATTGGACACATAGACTTCATCACGGTGGATTGATTTCCTTGCAGATTGGTAAAAAAATTGGCACCTATTAACTTAATAGAGGAGATAAGTGTGCCTACGAACCTTCTAGTGCTCCATTAGTAAGATATACAATATAGACGATAGATTGATACCAATTTGTTGCCTGCTCCCTTGGCACAAGATTTTTAGAGAAGACCCTTAGCTTTAATATGAGCATAGTTTTAATGAATCTATCCACCAATCATTTTTCTGATCTGTTTACACTTTGACCCCTAATATTAATTTTTAATTGGTTTAGTCTATTTTTGTCTGGACATTACTTATCCACAAACCTCCCTCCCCGTGTGTGTTTGAGATATTTTTTCCCCTTTGAACAGCAACAACAAAAAAAAATGTAAAAAGAAAATGGTGGAAAATTTTATAAAAAATTATTTCAATAAAACTTAATAAACTAAATTTTGTTTAAAGATTTATGAGTGAAAACCATAATGGATTTCTTTAATACCCATATAAAATAATACCTCTCTCAAAACACTATCGAATGGTGTACTGTATGATGTATAAGATCTTCAGGTTTTCTGTATAATTAAAATTATATACATCACACACACATGCATGCACGCACATATAAATACTAATTACTAGCAATATACTTATTGTTACTTTAATGAATATAACTAATTTTATAATCTTTTAGAAATTTAAAGAGCTATTTTTTTATATATCTAAATATCAATCAATCACTAGAATTAGCAAGTTAAAATTTTATCCATGATGTCAACTTTCATTGAAAATGATATTGTTATTATAATGCATAATAAGATGTATTTTTTTAGATATACAGCGATCCTGGTAATTGAACAAGCATGTGAATATGGCAATGAAGAATGCATCGAAGATATGTTGGAGCTTTACAAGAAGTATGCAAATTTAATTTATATTCAATTATTGTATAACAAGTATTATTTTCTAAGTATTCTAACAAACATAGAACTATATCTTATATTAGCAATTTTTATCCTCACGTAGTAGTTGCACTATGCGGCACTATTGTGTGGAATAAATTTTTGCTAATGTTTAAACTGTTTATGTAAGCATCAAAAAATGAGGCTTGTGCGAGTTTTAGTAGTTTAATATATCATATATTGTAATAAATTAAATTAAAAGAGTGTGAAGCGCTTGAAAGAGAAGCTATAAAGAGTGCAAAAAATATTAAAAGCTTAGCGCTTTCGAAGCAGGTTGCCTCATATTCATATCAATACTGAGAAACGCAGAACAGAGAGATAATAGCGATTATTTTGCAAATTATTTAGATAGCCCAGCATTTGGAGATGCCAAAGCAGGCATCGCCTCTATTGATAGAGTTATTGTTACCAGTAATGAAGTACGCCTCCCTAATTTTCCGTTTGATGTCGTTTTTTTTTTTTTTCCACTCTTTATAGCATCTCTTTCAAGCGCTGCACACGCTTTTAATTTTATTTATTATAATATTAAAGGAGAAGCTTAAAATTCTTAATAATATCATATATTGTGAATGAAAATTTATGTAATTAAAATATTTGATGTTATATAATAGACAAATTCTGAATTGGGAAATATGATGATAACGGCTCTTTGGATTAGTTTAGATCCGCTTCATTAGCTGTGACAATTCCCAATTTCTCTAAATGCAAATTAGAACAGGTTTGAATCTTATTTATATCCTTCACATTTCACTTGCTTTATTTTAAAGTGTGAAAAATGAAACTGATATCATTATTAAGCATGAAATTTTTTATAATTAATAAGAACATATATTTTTATTATATAATAAGCTAATAAATAATTCCTAAACCATCTCCTTCATATTGATTTCTTCATAATTTAATAAAGAGTTAACATTATATTTAACAAAAATTAAACTTTGGAAATCATTTTAAGTTTTCTAAACATACTATATTCGTATATATCACTTAGTGAACTTATCTGCCTGCACACCGTTGTTTCCATCCGTGTTATTCTAATTAAACATTTAAGATTTTAAATAGCTTCTGAATGAGACGTTAATTTATACATTTTTTACAAATCGGTACTTACATTCTATAATGTAACTTTAATTTCAGGCAAGGTTTTATGATAGAAGTATTTATCTACCTTGCTATCTATTTATCTATCTGTGGATATATTCATTAATCTACATATTTATATATCTGTCTATTTATCTATTTGTATATCTATGTATCTATTTATCTATTTAATATCAGTGTATCTATTTATCAAGTTATCCATCTCCATATCTACATATCAATCAACCTATCCAACTATTCATATAAATATTGAAGATTTAATAAAATCTTTAGTGTATTCTTTTTGAATTAGAGCTTATCTATAAATAAACAAGCAATTAAAAACTGGATTAGTAAACTGAAAACATCCCATCCAGTATCAGTAATATATTTATTTATCTGGTCAACAATAAGCCAATAGTAGATAATGAAAAATAGAACAAGCATTAACATTTACAAATGTAAGAGTTTCAAGTAAAAACAATTTTGCAAGCATCCAAAAACCCCTCATAATATTGAATGTTTATTGAAATCTTAATGGGATCAGTAAACTGCATTATGCCATTCAGTAAAAGTATTTCATTTATATGATTCACTATAAATCCAAATTAGAATGCTTTGGGTTTATTTTCTAGATGGAAATGAAGGATAGAATATATGTCACTACTTTATATGTGTAAAAGTTTATAGTAATATAACTTTTCAAATACTTTCAGAAATAAAAAAACTTCTCACAAAAATGTGTATATACTAATAGAAATGTTTAATGTCCTTCATTTTATAGATGCAAATATTAAAATCTTAATGAAAATATCTATGTATTTTTATGTCTTCTCTACTGCTCTTATTTAAATTTAAAAAATAATTTAGGAACTTTGTGCATTTAACATATGGGAGATCAGATAAATAAAATACTGATGCTGGTTAATATCATTTCAGATTACTAATCCAGTTTTTAATTGATTGCTTGATTAATTACATCTTCTGTGAACTTTTGTTAAAAAATAAACAGAAAATTTCAAAATTTCAATATTTATATTCATAAAGTCTATAAAATAATACATCATTATTATTTTCAAAGCTATATTATTTTAAACTTTTATACATATAAAATAATGGTACTTTGATATTAGACCTGCACCACACAGCATGGATTAGACTTGCTGTGCCTTTTCACATTTGTATCAATCCACTGATATTTGTAATCTTGTGGTGTAACTAAAATAATGTGTACAAGGATCTTTTACATGATATTTTTGCAAAATTTGAAAAAAAAAATAGTAATGTGTTCATGGATCTTGTACATATTTCTGAAAGATTTACAAAGTTATCAGTAGGTTGATATGAATGTGAAAATATGCAGCAAGTCTTATACATGTTACATGTTGCAGGACTAATAAAAATAACTAAATGTATAAAAATAATACTAAAAACAGCATATTGAAACAATTGTGAGAAACAAATGGATATTAAAAAGACAATTTCAAAACAATTTTGAGGAACAAATGGTATTAAAAAGACTGATTTTTAAAGTATTAAAAAATAATATTAAAAATAGCATTTTAAAAGAAACAATCATAAATTATATATTTTTTTAAATATTATTTACAAAAGCACATAAAATACACACATATTCTACTTACCATGTAATATATAACAGGAATTGCTGCATTGAAGCTACATACTTGATATTTACTTCAAACACACATAAAATAAAATTTTGAACTGAAAATCCCCCTCAATAGAATTTCATTGAACAAATGATTGAGCAGATTATGCCATGATTCCCAACAGAAATGCTAATAAACATATTTTTAAAGAAAGAAAAAAAAACAAATACACAAAAAGAAAGAAATATAAATTATTATAAGATTTTCATTAAATATTTATTGTCAGAAAAAAATCTGGACTACAACTGAAAATGTTGAAATATTACCAAAAAAAAAAAAAAAACAATTGTAGATAAACACCTTTTCACTTGAGATCGAACAACATCACAAGGATTATTTTCTTTCAATTTGACATCAGCACAAGATTACACATTTATTGCAGATATGAAAAGGCGTTCTATCTCCCCTACATTGCAGGTCTAATACCAAAGTACCAAAATAATAATATCTGAACTTCTCTACTTAAATATAAGCTATAAGTTAGTAGGCTTCATGTTTGGCATATAATGATTAGGAAATAAAAACATTTGTGCTAAATGACATAATTTCAGTTTCTTGTTCAGCAATTTTATGGTTGAGTAATAATTAAAAAAATAATAAATCTCATAAGACTTTCAATATTTAGATCTAGAAAATTAATGGAAATTTTCTTTTATTGTATTTGTTTATTATTGGATTATAGACATTTGGTCGAATTTGATAATGATTATTGTCACATTTTTTTCAGTATTTCAATTTAATTACTAACAATGGTTAATTATTTACTCTTATTTGTCTTCTGCTTAAATTGCATTATTTTTACATTGAGTTACAAATGATTACTTAGCAACACAGTTTTTATTTTAATATATTTGCAACATTCTATTTGAAATATCATTGCAACATTCATCTTGATAATAATGTTTGAATAATATTTATATAATAATTTAAATGAAACCATTTTATATCAGCTGAATGTTAAAAGGTGATGTCAGTTATGACAGAAATATATCTCCGGCAGAGATCCATTGACGTTTGTATCCAATAGTGTCAGTTGAAAGATTTCATAAAAATGTCTATAGATAGCATAAGTTAAATTAATTTTATTCATTTTATTATATATATATATATAACAATCCACCGTTTCTTAAAATTACTTAAATCCATTGTATTCAATATATGTAATATACATAAAATGTCCGTTAATTAAAACAAAATTGTAATTATAATTGAAATAATAAATGTAACGGTTTACAAACTATTATAAACAATCCTTAAATCCGAAGAAGTACTTTCGGTTAATTTAATAAATACTTTAACAGATTTATATTATATTTTACAGATAATAAATATAAAAATTAATATTCCAATAAATGTTATGAAAATTCATATAGAAAAAGTAGCATTAATAATTTTCATTTTATTAATGCTTAGATGCTTTCGATATGCAAAATATCATACTCATAGCAATCTATCAAGACTACTTTTTCTGCATGAATGTATATAACATTTAATTAAAAATTATGTTAATCCAAAAAGAAAATTATAGGTTTTCTATTATTAAAAAATTAATTAAACAAACCAAGTAGACTTTCAACATGATAGGATTCTAATCCCTGGTTAACAAAAAAAAAAAACCATCCATAATATTTTACCGTTAAAAATTAAAAAAAAAAACATTTTTTTTATTATTTGACTACTATTGGAACCTGATTCATAACATGTTCATTTTGTGCAATAAACCAGGCTTTCTTAATGTTTCATTTTCTAACATTTCTTTCCAGCAAATAATCTTAACTTTATGAGTATAATGTTCATATTCTTTTCAATATTATAAAATACAGATACATTTGTCAAATCAGTTTTGAATTTTTTATACATAAATCAATGCTGTGTCATTATCGTCTTCCAACTCGCTTTAGTTTTACAATAATATATATGTGGGGGGAAGAAAGCAATCCAATTGGCTGCAAAACATTCTATACACAATATTAGACTGGTCTAATTTATTTATTTTATTTTTCATACTATTTAAGAATCTATTCAAATTTACGGTTTTCCTAATTCCAACATTGAATTTAACTTCATAAATGTTTCCACTTTTATTTCCAACCTTCGATACATATAGTAGCGTCATCTTGTTTTTTATTATTTATAACGTTTCTATTTTTATGCATAATATTTATTTTAAAATGTTCAACATACATTGAATGTTTTTTTTTTTTAAAAAACTATGCATGATAACAGAAAAGTTTCAAATTATAAAAAATGGATAGTGCTACCATATGAACCCAGTATTGGCAATAAATCTGGAAAAAAATGTGCAAATAAGTTCAATATTGCTTTTAAGACACCCATAAATTTGAATAAGTTAATAGATGATATGATAGATAAAACAGTTAAATTGGATCGGTCTAACATTGTCTATATAGGGGATTGCAGCCAATCATATGGCTCTGATATATATGGTATGGTATGGTTAAACAAACACAAATTTAAAAACAAGAATAAACAGCATTCACTTTTATACAAAAATTTAAAACTGATTTAACAAATACGTTAGTATTTTATAAACACGAAAAGAAATATTGACTTGTTTTTAATCCTAGTATTGTTGAGATCATTTGTGAGGAAAGAAATGATAAAAAGTGAAAGATTAAGAAGATTCGATTTACTGCACAAAATTAATGTGTGATAATCAGGGAGCCAATTATGTTCATATAAGTAATAAATGTTTTTTTTTTTCATTTTTTAACAGTAGAATACTGTGGATGTGTTTTTTGTTTGTTAACCACGATTATGACGCTAGTGCATTGAAAGTATACTTCATTTATGTCATTTGATTTTATATTTATATTCTGTTACAATGTCTCCATATTTATTTATAATAAAAACAAAGGTTCAATTTATTTTATATATATGAATTTTGAGATTGTCATTTTATAACAGTTATTATAGTTCATTTAAAAATTATAAATAAATTTTAGCAAATGTTGAAGCTAGACAAGATAGCAGTTCGTCTAACAACTATTATTATAAACTGACAATTTTGAATTCATATATATATATATATATATATATATATAATACTAAAGATCACATGATCACCATTTCTTATGCTAGTACATAACTGTTATTAACACAGGCACAACTCTCCTTACAGTAGTGCCCTGCCAACCATAGTAATCAATGGATTCCAGAATGCTTCTGCATAAAATCCCCATCTATTGCTACTCATTCAATATCCCCAGTCTAGTTTCTGGCTTGTGGCCTTCATCAGTGAGGAGCTTTGGATCTGAGAGCACTGCATCTAGATCTTAGGATCTAATGCAACCCTCCAGCAGCCATCATTTATCTCTATTTAACTACAAAACTATGAGAATAAAATTGAAAACACAATAATATTATGCATCTAAGCTCAATAGCTTATATAGTCATATGGGTCTGATCTCAGTTCAATATCCATACATTTTGGTGTTTTTCACTTTTTAACAACCATAGCCATGACATATGTGTGATTCTGTAAGGTTAGTACGAAAGGTCATTCATTGCAAAAAGTTAGTGATATGCACAGAATATATATATATATATATATATATACAAATTTTATATATATATATATATATATATATAACAAATTTTAGTATAACATTTAATAAATAATGAAAACTCTGGTGGGTCACTATGTTATGCTCTTAATGTGGAACATCATCAAAATCTTATCCACATTCAAGATTGATGATGTCAAGCTAGGAGAATGGTATGTAGACATAAATTTTATTTAATTTTATAAAATATTACTCAAACTAACAGGTTCCTCATTTTGTGCTTAAAATAAACACTTCTATTTTCTAAAGCATAAGCTTCCAATTGTGAAAATGAAAAGTAAAAAAATGACAATAAAATGAAAAATAATAAAATTTAAAAAAATTCAAATCAATATGATTAATTAATTCCTCAGCCTGGTAAGCACTATTCATTATAATCCCAGTCTCTTACTCTTGATGATACATCTCCTCAGATAGTGTACTGTACATAGGTTTAGTTGACATGCACTCACTCTGGGATTGTAGATCAGCACTGTTCAGTTTGTGTCCATTTAACAAGGTACAACAGATCCACTGAAGATTATTATTTTCAATCAGTGTTTAATAAAGAAAGGAATATTACACATTCTGATGCTTTTATGTGCATGGAAAGCTGGCATTGGACTCCTATCTCATAGTTCCTTTAGCCAGACCACATTGCAATGCCCTCTTTAGTATATATATAGTTGTTTATAGGGTTGTTTCTATGCATAGGAAAGTGGCATCAATAAATAAAAAACTATTCTTGACAATTTCTAGCTATTATTTCTTTTCTAGACGATTTCATTCAAACGTAAGAGTTGTTTACAATTAGTTTCCATTCAGTTTGCTTTCATCATTTAGATATATTTACATTTTCATTTATATTAGTGGATGAAACCAATTCATTCCTATTTTTTGTATGATAGAAATCCATTCTAGAATTGTACACATACATACATCTTGTTTTGTTCTAAAAATATATCGATTGAGATATTGACTTTCTCATGCAATATTTGCAATTATAAAAACAAAGTGATAGGATTGCACGATAGCTTTCATTTCCCATGCTTGCTGTAATTGTTTATTGTTGTATTCAGAGGGATATTATTAAGATAAATATTTATTGGAATTATCTTTTTGTTTTCAAGCCTGGTTGCTTAGCATATGCTTGACCTTAGATCATTATCCTTTATGTTTTATCTATGGTCATGTTATAATGTAGGTTGGTTAATGACACTTGTGGTTAGTCATATATATATATGTGTGTGTGTATGTGTGTGTATTTATTTTCTTAATGTTTAATCTAAAAATTTATCTCTCTGTTTAAAAAAAAATAATTTGCTTAATATGATATCTCACCATCACATTTGACAAAGGATTTGTTATTTGATAATTGTTTGATTAGGCTTAGCATGGTGTAGATTTGTGCAGGTGGGCTGTTGGTTCAAAATCACCCTTACAATATATATATATATATATATATATATACACACACACACAAAGGTTTATGCAAACACATTAATATATTCTGTCTTTTTAAAATAATTGTAATAAAATTAGCATCTGACATTACGCTAATAAAGTTCATTACTTCTTACACAGTTTAACATCTAATATTAGCATGAAGTAAATTACAATATTTCATAAGTGTTAATACGTTTATTGTAAGAAATGGACTTAAAATGAATGACTTACTATATTCATGCTCTCATTTTAAGATACTTAAGATTGGCCTATATAAGTGCATTTAGGTTTGAGAGAATTATCCTTGCATTTAACATCATTGAATTAATATTACTCATGGGCAATAGTGAGAAGGGTTTAGTACCTCCTAAATAAAATTACATTAAAAATTATAATTTTGTATTGTTTTTTTTAAATAATTTAAACTTTATTTAATCATTAATTTACAAATAATTTTCAGATTTAACATTGATATCAAACTTATACTCTAAAATTCACATCATTCACAGAAATCTTATTGCCAGTGTTGAACAAGATTTCACAGCTCCACTTCTGTCAAAGATTCACATAGAGAAACATAGTTCATACTAATATTCAAGAAAGTGATAGACAAGCATTCCAAACCATGAAAATTGTGAGTCATCATCCTACTAATCATCAGACCAGGCAAACATACTCTATGACACTATGTAAATGCTGTTGGAGCAAGAATTTTATCTCTGTCTGATCCTACATATTATTTTTTTAAATTCTCTAAATAAACTGATATTTGTTCGAAAGAATATTGATTTACATCTCACACATCATATGGAAAACAGTAAAAACACACCTAATGGATACAAAAAAATCTCTTGCAATACATTGGGAAACAATTACATTTCAAGAAGGAATCAATCCAAATCGTAAGGCTCTAAAGTGCTGGACATGTAAACAAGTCATGTGAAATAGTTTCCTCCACTCTCTCACAAAGTCATACATTGAGTGCTGTGTGTAGAATGAGAAAGCATTTGGAAGTAATTTGCCCTTTCCGATCATAAAACCTCAATTGATTAGGTATAAATATTTAGTGGTAATTTTTTTGTATGAAACATTAAAGGGTACTAATTACTTAGCCGGGCTTGGTCACCTGTTGATGTTGTTGCCAGTCCAAAACAGCTACAAATGCCATTTATGCAGCCTACACTTACAGCTAAGAAAACAGTTGTGTTTATCTTAGTCATTGCATACCAATTGATGGTGTTGCACAGAAACATTATGGCCTGTTTTGTGCTTCATGACACTTTAAGCAAATTCACACAATTCACTGGTCAGTACCATATCATCTGGTGGTATTTGACATTAAAGTGGCCACAAGTTTTTATATCTCCATAACAGAGTAATTTTATTTCTACATAAATCACACAGTCTGACTCACTAAGAATTGTCCCACCATCCCCACCCTTCCTCACACAACTTGGAATGTGCAAAACATTGGGAAATGGTGGGGCCAAACATGATTCAGTCAAGCTCATGTGAAAACTCATTCTTTTGCAAGAAATTATATAAGACAAATAAAATGGTGCACAAGGCTCCTGCAACCGAAGGTATTCGATTTCTAAAAATAAAATATTAAAGATATAGTAGGAAAAAATAAAAGGATCAAAAAATGTCATTAATAGTAAAAGTTAAACCATCAAGCATCACATGATCACATTTCCTATACTAGCACACTAATTGTTGATAAACAGAGCAAAAACTCTCCATACAGTATTGCCACCTGTGCTAAACAGAGTAATCAATGGATTCCAGAAGGCTTGTGCATAAAATCCCTATCTAATGCCTACTCATCCAATATCCCCAGACTAGTTTCTGGCTTGTGGCCTTCGTCAGTGAGGAGCTTTGGATATGAGAGCACTGCATCTAGATCTTAGGATCTAATGCAACCCTCTAGCAACCACCTTTTATCTCTACTTAACTACTAAACTATGAGAATGAAATTGAAAACACAAAAAATATTTTCAATCTAAGCTCAATAGCTTAAATAGTCATATGGGTCTGAACTCAGTTCAGCACCCATACATTTTGGTGTCTTTGGCTCTTTTACAACCATAGCCACCACTATCCTATTAGGCAGGATTGGTGTTAAACCATCAAGCATCACATGATCACCTTTCCTATACTAGCACATTAATTGTTGATAAACAGAGCAAAACTCTCCATACAGTATTGCCACCTGTGCTAAACAGAGTAATCAATGGATGCCAGAAGGGTTGTGCATAAAATCCCTATCTAATGCCTACTCATCCAATATCCCCAGACTAGTCCTTTTTAAAAAGGAGAAAATAGAAATTGCATAATACAAATCGCCATATAGCCAAAGAAAAAGTAGCCCTATTTTAAACATGAAAAAAGAAAATTAAAGTTGCAAACGTCTGAAGTTTTGATGTTATTGTAATTTTTAGGGTGGTGTGTTTAAAAGATCAAAAAATGTAATTAATAGAAAAAGTTGTTTTTAAAAATAAAAAAATAGACATCACATAATACAAATAAAGCCCCAAAAAAAGTCGCCGTATCGTCACCATCTTTTTTTTTTAAAAAAAGACAATGAAAGTTGAAAAAGTCCAAAGTTTTGATCTTATTTTAATTTTTTAGGGGAAGTGGGTTGAGAAATACTTTGTCTTCACTGAGAGAAAAGATAGACAAAAGTTATTTTTGGTTTTTATTTTTAAAAAAAATGTAATAAAAATTGGTTGTAAAAATAAAAGTTTTAGTACATCAGTGTTATACAAATAAAGCCCCCAAAAAATCACCGTATAGGCAAAACAAAGGTTGCCGTATTTTAAAAAAATATAGAAAACAAAAGTTGAAAAAGTCAAAAGTTTTGATCTTATTTTAATTTTTAGGAGGAAGGGGATAGATTGAAAAATACTTTGTAAAAGTTAAAGACAGAAGTTACTTTTTGTTTGTTTTTATTCTTAAAAAAAGGTAATAAAAATTGATTTAAAAAATAAAAATTAAAGCCAAAAAACATTATCCTATAGCCAAAAAAAATCCCTACAAATGAAATATTAAAGACAGAATAGAAAAAATTAAAGTGATCAAAATAGTTGCCATATTTTAAAAATTGCAGCCCAGTAACATTGCATTGTATTGTTTTTGACTGCCAATAGTGCTATCAAGTGACCAAGCCCAGCTAAATAATTAGTACCCATTAAAGTCTCCAATGAAAATTGCAGAAAAGGAATTAGATGCTAGGATTAAATTGATTTTCTGGATTGTGTAATGAATTAATTCAATGGAATTATGTAAGTAAACAAATACTATATTAATATTAATAGTATTATGTCACAATATTACAATTAAAAGTTGATTATTAATATAACAGATTCTAAAAAAGGTGAAAGGGGAGCTTTTTTGTGCAACAATAGCAACCCTAGAGGCCGCAGATCAGGATAATGAATGTTGGAAATAACCCACTCTTGACAACATTTATATGTTTTAGGTCCAATTTCATATGTAACTTTGTCTCAGCAAGACATAGTATGTGAGGACAAATTTTCTCAATCCACTCATCAACAGCTTGCATTCTCAATCTCGAATTAAGCCCTCTGGCATTGACCTCCACAAGTTTTAATTTCATAAGCTTTAGAAGGAAAAATAATAAATTCTAAGTATTCTCTATAATCTACGATCAGTCAATTCTCTGTGATCTCCTTTCCCATCCACATTATTGGAACATATCATCCCCACTGTTCTCTTAGGAAGAGCTGGAATGTATATGCCAATGAGCTTCCCTCCCATAAATCCTTTCACTGATATGAGGAATTCCTTGTTGAAGATCTTGATGTCACTTTTGTTTAAATTTCAGCCAAACTAACCAAACTAGTCTGTGAGTCTCTACTGCTATAGTCAGTCAATTTTGCCATGATCCCACCATCCCTCTTATGCTTAACTTTTTTCTCTGCAATCTCTAGGATCTGATTCTCAGACTTGGAAGTATCTTGCTTCCTGCTTTTGTATCACTTGCCATCAGTCCCCAGTAAACTCTTCTTAATGTCTTGCCTAGATTTTTTATTCATATTACATTTCTTTGGTTTGTTTTTTATCAGAAAAGGGAAACTCTTATTAAATGCAGAATCACCATCAGATTAATTTCTCACAATAGTGGTTGTGCTGAAGCCAGCCTCACTCCTTGAGTCCATATTCAGTATCAGATATGACACTGAAGACATCTTTATTCCCTTTTGACTCTTCAGGTTTTTATCATGCAACATCACCTTGACAGCTTCTCCATTTTCATTCTGTATATTAGATGATTTCACAAAACCTGAAAACTACATCTATGATACCTTATCTTCTTGCCCTTACAAACTTTACAGAATCTTTCTGGGCATTCTCTAACTAGATGGGTCCTTTCCCTACAAAGAAAACATTAAGATGATACTCCACAAAAAGAGACCACCAGGGGAAACACATTTGAATAAAAAAAAGTCAGCACATCTCTGTGTCCCCACTCTTTCTTCAATGTAATTTTAAATTTGGCTGTGTTCATAAGAATTGGTATCTCAATTCTTCTATCATATAAATACTTGAATTCTGACATTCTCCATACATATCAATTAACTTCTGAAGATCCACACTCTTAAAGTTCATATAACAATTTATAATTATTCCCTCCATTACTATTGGCCTGTTCAAATCTACAACACATATCACCTTGTCATCAAGCATTGTAACCACTTTTTTTAAAATTCTTTCTGAGCTACATTATATAATTCTAGAATCAGGTAACTACTGTTAGGGTGTGTCAGTATCTTAAAAATCATATTCCAAAGTTTTTTTTCTTTTATAACATATAGAAATCCTCAATTGGAAATTTATATAGATCACAATTTTCATCTGTGGTAGTAACAATAAGGGATTTATCACTATGATAGTTACTAAAAGATTTTAGCAATTGAGATAGGATTGATGCATTAAATTTCCTAGTAATAAGTTCCAATTTATTGATATTTTTGATTACTATATCTTGTTCACAATATTTCCCCACAACACCGACTTCTTGTTCATTATAATTATACCAAAAGTCATTAAATTTCTCTTTAGCCTTCCCATTACACAAGACATGATAATTTCCTGCAGATTTCACAGCTCTAAAAAAATTCATACTATTGTGAGACATATTGTTATCTGTGTGGACAGTTATTTGAAACATATCTTTCATACTGTCGGCTTGGTCACCATAAATTTCCTTTGAATTACTATTATTCTTTATCCATCCTTTAACAGATTTCAAATTTCCTGATTTTTTTATAATGTTCATGTTATTAAACAATTCAAAACAAAACAACACTCTCCATATAGTAGTGCCATCTTGTGCTAACAAGAGCAATCAATGGATGCCAGAAGGCTTGTGCATAAAATCCCTATCTAGTGCCTACTCATCCAATATCCCCAGACTAGTTTCTGGCTTGTGGCCTTCATCAGTGAGGAGCCTTGGATCTGAGAGCACTGCACCTAGATATTAGGATCTAATGCAACCCTCCAGCACCCACCTTTTAACTCTATTTAACTACAAAACTATGAGAATGAAATTGAAAACACCATTAATATTTTCAATCCAAGCTCAGTAGCTTATATAGTCATATGGGTCTGAACTCAATTCAGTACCCATACATTTTGGTGTCTTTGGCTCTTTAATAACCATAGCCACCACTATCCTATTAGGCAGGATTGGTGTTAAACCACTAAACATCACATGATCACTATCTCATACTAGCACAATAATTGTTATTAAACAATTCAAAACAAAACAACACTCTCCATATAGTAGTGCCATCTTGTGCTAATATCTAGGTGCAGTGCTCTCAGATCCAAGGCTCCTCACTGATGAAGGCCACAAGCCAGAAACTAGTCTGGGGATATTGGATGAGTAGGCACTAGATAGGGATTTTATGCACAAGCCTTCTGGCATCCATTGATTGCTCTTGTTAGCACAAGATGGCACTACTATATGGAGAGTGTTGTTTTGTTTTGAATTGTTTAATAACAATTATTGTGCTAGTATGAGATAGTGATCATGTGATGTTTAGTGGTTTAATGTTCTTGTTCCTTTCATAATTAGTTTGAATGAATTCTTCATTGTTAAAATTACTTCCATTAAATAAATCTCTTTGATTTCCAGTAAAATCATCTTTTAAACCTTCAATTGTAGAAGTAGGCCCTTCTTCTATCTCACATGCACCTACATCATTATTATCCATATTATCACTTATATTAGTAAGCACTATCTGTTCAAACTCAATATCTACAGTTTTTGCATTGTCCACCAATTCGTTATTTTTTCCCTCATTCTTTTGAATAACGTTATTTCTAATTAAAGGCTTGTAATTTCCTTCTTCTATATCATCTGCATTTTTTCCTTATTTATTATATCACTATTTTATTATATCACTATTTATTAACAGAAGTTCTTGTTGAGTGCTTTTAGAATTTTCTTTGTGATATTTTTTGTTTGTTTATAGATTTACTTTTTTTATTTGTTTTTTTTTTTTCGATTTCTAGTCATTCAAAATTCATATTACCTTCCTTAATCGTTTTTAAATCTCCAGAAACATGAAGAGAACTATAACTTTTATAGTCTTTTTTTTCCAGTGAGTTCTTCCAAATCCACTTGTAACATTTCTTCTTCTGAACTTTCAAATGTCTAACGTTACTGAATTAATTTCATTGGTTTTCTTTATATCTGTTAAATTGTATGCAGTAATGGCTTCCTTATCTTTTTGAAAACGCTTCATTTTGGAAAAGATTATTACAACTATCATTAATTATGAAAGTTAAGCTCATTTTGAGATTCAAATTCAAGATAATGAGTGCATCTCATAGTTTCATCACTAATTCTCTCAAATCGATAAAGTTTTCACTTTTAAAAATCACTAAATCTAAAAACTCCTAATGGAGTCACTTTTCACAATAATCGCCATCTGGTGGTTGTCAATTTTTTTTATTATAATTATTTTTCTCTTATTTTTTATTTATTTGTTAAATCTAAAATTAATTTATATTATAATACGTCTACTTTTACTATATATATATGTATTAACACATACTTAAAGTTAATATCGTGTTTAGCATATTTTTATATAATTTAAAAGCTTATTTATTGTTTTTTATTTTGTTTTTTTAGTAACAAAATTCCTCCCTCTTTATTTAATATTGCATACTGCACGGCTATAAGGCATGGTTTAAGGAAAGACTGGGATAACATTTTTTCCATTTACAAGACAACTCAATCAACTTCAGATAAACGGAACATTTTAACCGCATTAACTTGTTCAAAGGAAGTAGACCAATTATACAAGTAGGTTATTCTTAATTTTTGTAAATATACTGATATTATTACAGTCTCAAGTTATTGCTTCTGCATAATAATAATTGTCAATTAATTGTTCAGAAGTTCGTAAGAAATATGAACTCTGGAACTAACAGAGCTGTGATTTATAAATCTTGGAATCTAGAATCTACCCTTTTAACATTGATACGTATAATAATAATAATAATAATAATAATAATAATAATAATAATAATAATAATAATAATAATAATAATAATAATAATAATAATAATAATAATAATAATAATAATAATAATAATAATAATATAGTGAGCTGCACTATATTCCTTTTTCCCTCAATATATGCAATTTTATACTTTTAAAACAAAATATTATAATCCATTTTACATATAACGTTAAACATTTAATTTTTCTTCTAATTTCAATGTGTAATTTGTTTTTTAAAACAATGTTTAGTTTTAAGCCCCAAGATTAATTAACTTTGATTATATTAAAATCGTTAATTTTTATTATTTTTGAAATATAATGAAATATGTTATCTAAGCAAAAAAAATTACATCTAATTGTGTTCACAAACAGTTTGGACATTTTCATCAGTGAAAAGACTAAGTTTAATTAATATTTATTTTTATAAAATGCAAACAGTATTGAAATTAAATTGAGATACTGCAAACCTCTCACGCTCATTACTATCTACCAGCCAATCAGATCGTAAATACAAGACAGAGAATTTAACAAGAATAGAGCAGTCCATCCTATTCTTTACTTGTCTTTCTATATATCCAAGCCAGTCTAAAGTACTTAGATCTGAAAGCGTGAATATTAAATATCTTCACACTTAACTCATTGAGTTTAAATTACAAACATACAGCGTGAAATCCTATGATTTACTACGCAGTAGTTTTTAGATGTTATAACATGCAGTAACGTATGTAAATAATATTTATTTTTATAAAGCGCAAACAATATTGAAATTAAATTGAGAGACTGCTAATGAGCACGAGAGGTTTGCAGTCTCTCAATTTAATTTCAATATTGTTTGCGCTTTATAAAAATAAATATTATTTACATACGTTACTGCATGTTATAACATCTAAAAACTATTGTGTAGTAAATTGTAGAATTTCACGCTGTATGTTTGTAATTTAAACTAAGTGAGTTAAGTGTGAAGATATTTAATATTCACACTTTCAGATCTAAGTACTTTAGACTGGCTTGGATATATAGAAAGACAAGTAAAGAATAGGGTGGACCGCCCTATTCTTGTTAAATTCTCTGTCTTGTATTTACGATTTGATTGGCTGTTAGATAGTAATGAGCGTGAGAGGTTTGCAGTCTCTCAATTTAAGTTTAATTAGTGGAAATGTTAAGATAGCTGGACTCGAATTAGAGCTGGAGTTTTGTAATGACAATTGAAGATTAAAATTTTAAAAAGAAATAAAACTAGTAGTCACAGTGCTTTCAGCTTATGTGAATAAATTCTGCAGTTTTATGTTCTTTCTGTATTTGTTAGAAACTGAATGCAACATAAATTATTGCTTAATGTGAATTTTAAAATGCCATTTGATTAATCGATTTTACATTAATTTATCGGAATATAAAGTTTGATTGAAAATTTTTAATTTTTAGAAGAAAAATAAGCATGGGAAAAGTGAACAACGCTCACCGCTATTTTAAACATAGAGACACGCTTGACCGTTATTTGCATATGAAAGAGATTCCGCGAAAACTAACTGTATTTGTATATGATTTTTTTTGTTTTATGAATGAACTTTCATCACTGAGAAAAGAAAAAAAAACTAAACCAACAGTATTTTTTTTCATAAATATTTTTTATTTTATAACTATTTTACAGTATATTATCTAAGACTGCAGCTAGATTAATATTTTGATTTAAAATATTTAATTTTAGATGAAGATAAGAAGACTACAGAAATGAATATTCAGCGGTCGTATCTTAGGGAATCAGTGGGATTTCACGTTATAATTGGTTGAAATATAATTCTTTTGTTTGCTAATTTTCTTACATTTTTTTTATAATTTTCTTCAGTTATTAACGTTATTTTAATTTTTTTGCTAAATTTAACCGATTTAAAAATAAAATGATTCATTTTTTTTTTATTATTAATATAAAAATATTTTTGAATACAAGTAATCTAGAAATCATCTTGACGAATGAAATCAGTCTAACTTTTACTCAAACTGGCCAATAAGAGAATTTTCCCTAACAAATTTATCGTTGTTTATAAACACAGAGATGATATGTAATCTTTATTTTTATTGACCTTGATTTTCACTTTTAAAAACAGTTTACCTTTTATGAGAATAAATATTATGTCAAAATATTGTTAAAATTGGGAATTCATTTAATTTTTGCTATTATTAAATAATTTTTGCTATTATTAAATGTATCAAATAATCTGGTGTTAAGATTTCTAAATCAAGAATAGTGTTTGAACCCTGTCTCTACCGTGTATCGAAATTCTGATAATCCCACTTTTTATTTTTAAAAATGCACAACTTCTCATATATATTCATAAGTTATATTTCAAATAAACAAATTAAATACCAATTATTGTTTTTCCAATTGTTAATAACTAAATATAACTTTATTTAATTTGTATAAGTTTTTCATTATCTGCTCTACCAAATACTGCGATCTCATTTCTACAAAAATGAATATGTATTGTAAGACAATTCTCCTCTGCATATATAAATGAAGGTATCAAATAAAAATGAACGTACAGAAAAATGGATGAGATTTGAAAAAAAAAATTAATGAAATTTTGAGATTTTGACTTGTGAGTTATCATAATAATATATTTAGATTCAGTTATATATATATCATTGTCAATATCATTGCATCACTCTTATTTCTTAGACTCTTAGCAAATTTAAAATGATTATTTACATTTGCAATTTTCATTCTTACAGAGATGTCAAATATAAGAAGAAATATTAAGAGAAGTGAAATTCAAGATAACATTAGATATGAAAACAGTCTTTTTAAAATTGTTAATAATTAAACTTCATAAGATATAGTCAGTTTCTACTTATCTTAATTACAATATTGAAAACGGTTGTTAGTGTATTTTTAAATTACATCCTTATTAATCTTGCTTTGTTGAGTCTGGATATTAACCAGATGCTTCCTCCTTCAGTTTCTTCTCAATAGCATTGCTTTGTTCTGATGTTACTCTACTAATAGACACTTCTTCAATCTCGTTTAATACTGGATAACATTGTTTTGTGTTCAGATATTATATTAAATCAAAACAAAACTCTAAGAATTCAATTATTCTTCACGTAATGGAATTGAGTATTTTTATATTGTAATTGTCAAGCTGAAATATAAATTTGAATTTAACCTGAAAGCTTATTTTTAAATTTTAAATACATTTTCATTCATTTCAGTAAAATATTTTAATGAAAATTATTATTTAATTTTTACATGTACTAATGTTTTTAAAAATTAAAATCCACATGATGTGATAAAAAATTTACTTGGAGATTCAAACGGTAAGTTATACTTTTGTTATTTATCAATATAAAATAAAAACTTAATATTTTTTAAGGTTTCATTTTCTTAATATTTAAAAATATTTTGATATATTATTATTACATTTTCTATAATATCTATTCTGACAGAAGGCAAAATATATACAAACTAAGATTAATATTTAAGCCTAGTCTTAATTACATCTAACCTTAATGGATAAAATTAATATAAATCGTTAGATATGACTTTTCTATAAAAATCGCAATTTGAAAATATAAACAGTCATTTTATATTTGTGAGGCTATTTAACAAATAATCATAGTGAAATAATATTACAAGTTGTAGGAAAGTCATTATTTCCAGTGTTCACATTTAAGTGTATCAGTTATTTTCATATTAATTTCATTCAAATCTGAATCATGTTCAAAATCTACTAATACTTGAAACCTATTTGCAAGTTCTAATTTAAATTCATTAGAATGTTTCTGAATATTAGTAATGTCAACTGTAAAAATTGTTTTTGTTAATAATTTTTGTCTCTCTAGTATTGCCTTAACATATATCCAAAATCTTACTAATCGATGATCATTTCCTGTGTTAAATTTATTAAGAACATTACAATCTTGAAATATGTATTTTCTGTTAGTCAAAATATAATCCAATTCTGCTGTACCTTCATTTGGATGCTTCCATGTCCATTTCCTTTTAACATTTTTCTCAAAAAAATAATTTGTAATATAAAGGTTTTTTTTTCTTTTTCTGCAAACTCCACAAGTCTATGTCCTCTCTCATTTCTATTACCATAACCAAAATTACCTACAGCACTTTCATCTTTTATTTGTTTACCAATTCTAGCATTAAAGTCTTCCATCACAATTTTAAAATGTTGTTTACTCTGATCAAAAGCGTTTTGTACATCCATAAAAAATCTTCTACTACTTCATCACTATGAGAACTTGTTGAGGCATAAACCTGAATTATCTGCATTTGGTATCTGCTATTAAGTTGTATAACTAATCTTGCCTCTCTGTCTATACACCATCAATCTCCACAATGTTGTTCTTCCACTTTTTATTTATAATGAATCCTACTCCACTTGTATTTCCAATATTTGTGCCTTTATAATAGAGTACATGTCCACTTTTTAAATCAATTGTTTCTTTTAACTTCACAAAGTTCAATAATGTCCCTTTTTATTCAAGACAGTTCTTTTTTTAATACTTGCAATATTTGTTCACTAGAAAAATGATCTGCAGTTGTAAGTACCTAAATAAAAAGTCATCATAAAATGGCATCCTGAGTCTGCATTCAAGGGATCCTTAGCACCCTCTGCCTTTGACAACCAACCTTTGCCTTGGTGGGTGACTTTACAGCCTCCAATCTTATTATTTTAAATGCCTTAAGGGATGTCAGGTTTAAAGTATAGTGATGATAGTAAAGATAAAAATACTGGCTTTAGTAAGTATTTGGACTTATTTCTAGTCATCTGCAGTTAGATTATATTAAATTAGAATAGTGTTTGATATATATATATATATATAAAATACATATTTTGCGGGTTCATCCGTGTTGATATTAAAAGTTTTTAACACGGATGAACCCGCAAAATATGTATTTTATATATTTAACCCGTGCAAATCTTCGTTTTAACATATATATATATATATATATATAATTATTCAAAACAATACAATAATTAATACAGTAAAACAATATTTAAAAAAAAACAAATATATACCAATTTAATAGAAGTACTTTCAACTATCTATGTAGTCGTTGTCAACTAGATTCAAATTGTATTAAAAAGTGAAAAGCAACAGTTGATAAACAGACAGGCCGCCAATATAAAAATTAATGAATTGTGGGAAAATTGATGTATGACATATTACTTTTTGTTTACATTTGTAACGGTTTTTTCTAATACAATTTGAATCTAGTTGACAACGACTACATAGATAGTTGAAAGTACTTCTATTAAATTGGTATATATTTGTTTTTTTTTAAATATTGTTTTACTGTATTAATTATTGTATTGTTTTGAATAATTATATATATTTTATTATAATTGGAATACAGACATTGATTAATAATTTATATATATATATATATATATATATATATATATATATATATTAGTGTTTTTCTGAAGGTTTGTGATGATGATGTTCTAGCTGTATTTTTATATTGGACTATTTCCATCATCTAATATGTGTGTTGAATGTCTTTAGAAAAGTTTTAATTTTTAGTTAAATATTCCAAATGCATTCAACTGTTAATAATATCACAGCAAAAAAATGTTAGTAATATCACAGCGAACAGGTTAGTATATGCACAACGTTTCGAGAGGTATTTTTCTTCCCTCTTCTTCAGGTGTTGCTGGCCTGACCAGTGACAGTACTAGCATGGGATATATATATATATATATATATATATATATATATTACACCTTTACCCTTCTTAGTTCTCAGTCTTTATTGGTCCTTAGTTTTTATGTGAGGATTCACAATAGCAATCATCATCAATTTTTAGCCACTATTTTGATTTCCAATCGATTATTTACTATAATGATCATAAAAAAATTTTTAATATTTTGGTGGCCGTTTTGTAACACTAATGATGTCATAGAATAGTTATTAACGTCACATCATCCAATAGCAAAATAGTGACTTTCATGCTGAAATTGTTCAGCTCATATTTTATTCATAAAACACATTATAATGCTGTATTCAATATTTTGATTATAAGCTGAAAATATCATTGATGAATATACAGTATTTTATGTGATTTTCATCCAGTGTTTTTACAAGACAATTAGTTCTTCATTAATAACATACCCAAGTTAAAGATTTTTATTGTTAATGACTACAGAAGCAAAGACATATAGGTTAATTCAGTACACAAATGTAAATAACACAGTTCTGTAAAAATAGCAAATTCATTTAGCCTAAAATTAAAATTGTACAGTATATATATATATTAGCTAAAATATTCAGTCAATTAATTTTGAATTAAATTTTTTTCTGTCTAATTGAAACTACTACCATCGCTAATCTAAAATATTTTCAGTAAAAAAAAAAACGGAGGGAGAAAAGTGAATAAAATAGTTTCAGATTTTTAGAAGTAATATCAAAAATTACTAAATGTAAATTTAAAATAACAGTCTACTTCCTCGATTTTTAATCATATTGTAATTATTTTCAGATTTCCAAAGCAACTGAGAAATTATCACACGTGTAAAAAACTGCTGTACTGAGAAAAATATATAAATTTTATGGGGCATATAATTAAAAATATTTTTGGTCATATGTACCGTCAATATTAAATGTTAAATTGTGTATCAGTGTACAGTATAAATATTAGCTAAATTTTTAGACAATCAATTTTGGATTAAAATCTTTACGAATGTTAATTTCAATTAATTCGAAAGTGCTATCTATCATATTTGAATTATATTTCTGAGGAAATGTGTAAGGATAATTGTATGCAATTAATAATAAAGTGTGTATGATGGAAATGTAATACAAATAAAATGAATAAGATTAATGCCTTAATTCATACTTAGGTAACACTTATTCTGCCATCAAAACATATTGCATTATTCTTATTCGATAAATTGCTAAGATATTGCAAAAACATTTTTACTACACTTGATAAAATAGTGACATATTGTGCCATAAAAACCGGCTATAGCTATAATATTTGTTTATTTAGATCAGCAGAGTATACATTGTAACAAACATGTTAAATATTGATTACAATTTGCACTCAGAATGCATTAAGTTTTTTCCCATTTTTCAGTATGCTGAATTTTTTTTGTTGAATGTCATTAAGTTTTTATAATGTATTGCATGTCAATTTATTATTACACTAATGATAAATAACAGTTTTTATGGTCAATAAAATGATTTGTTATTAAACATTATTTTTTTACACTTAATAATTTTACTTAAATAATATAGAATAATACTGTAGAACAAATTTTAAAAAAATTAAATTTCAGTGTGGATTTTTTTTCTGCATAATGAAAACTAGTTGTGCTGAATAACTCAAGAAATTGTTAGATGCTAGTTCAATTTCACTTTCTCAGTATATTTTGCTGTACTTTTTGGACAGTGAAAACACACATTTTTAGTGATATTAAACATTTTTAAAGCTTCTATTTAAAGTCATCTTAGCAAATAATTTGGCCACAGAAAAATCAAGTAAAATCTTTGAGCTTGGAAACCAAACTGGAAAATGATGATTGTTGAATGGTTTACAGGAAGTAACAATTTTAAGCTAAGTAAAATTGCATTATCATTCATACACAATTACATATTTTAAATGAATACGCACAGTACAGTTTACACGAGCATATAACACACATTAATTTTATATACTTGGTAAATTATTTTTTAATGTAATATTCCCAACATAGTGTATTTTTTTAGCTGGAATAACCAGACAATTTTTCCCCATGGACAACCATTATAAATGCTTATATTTCATATAATATTCTTGTTTGATATTAAGTTTTGGGTGATCAATTGCCCTTGCTAAGTGGAGTAAAGGTATATACTTGTATATATTAATGTATATATTAATTTATATAAATTATAGTCTGACTTGCTGTGTTCTTTGGGCTCTTAAAAATGAGATTTTGTATTAATTAAATTGTTATTCTTACTCCATGTATTAAAGAGCTGAGACATATTAAAACTTGGCAGTCATTTAGTTTGAACTTAGTTTAGAGAGAATTTGGCAGTTTGAAAGTTCAAATTAGTTTTGAAGGAATTAAAAATGTCATCATTTGGACAAACTTATATTGTTGAGTTTGATGTGGGTAATGCCACCAAATGGCTATTGTACTTAACCTCAATCGAAAATATTTTCATGCCACCCTTAACAAATGACCTACGTTATGAGGAATTAATAAAAACATTATGTGAATATTTTAGCCCTTGATCATTCTGCCATATAGCTTGTTTACATTTAAGGAATAGAAAACTGTTTAAAGATGAAACAATACAGAAGTACAGTTCAGTTTTGGTGGAGCTAGAGAAAGATCACAGGTATAAGGAGTTTGTTGCGGAAATACTTATGTAGCAATTACTCTAGGGCATGTCGGACTCAAACAACAGATGTGAATACAGACTAATCTAACTTATGAAATTGCTATCAAAAGAAAAATAGCTTATGAACTATTTTAAGCTCACGGTTGTAAAACTAAGTCTGAAGATAATATTAATATGCAAGTTTAAGATGAATAAAAAATGTATTAATCCTTAAAAATCTGAATACAAAAAGAAAAATAAAGTCGTATATTCCTGCTATGGAAAATAGGTCATAGAGCAAAAGACTGTAATTGAAAGAAGAAAACATATTTTTAATGTGTAAGTAAGGGACATTTAGCATGCATATGTAGAAGATTTGTAAATGGGGAGAGCCAAAAAAAAATCCAGTGCAGAAAAATAGGGAAAGTAAATCCTTTAATACTCATGTTAAAAAAACATGGAAATCCAGGGATCACAGCAGTTGATTATGAAATTGTAGATTTGCAAAAAAGAGCTTATAATGAATATGGGTAGTAGTTTAAGGATATCAGTAAGGTCCATAGTAGATTGGTTCACCCTAGTGACTGCTGGAACTAACATTAAAATAAATAAAATAGTGCATAAGGCTCAAGATGTGAGCAGAAATGCATTGAAATTACTGGAGCAAATAAAAATGTCAATTAGACATCATGAGAAAATAATTAAATTACCACTGTATATATTAAAAGAGAAAATTATCCCTATAATAAGAAGGGAATGGTACCACACTATAGGAAATTAAGTTAATATAGTAAAAAATGTTCCTTAAACAATAAATTCAAAATATATATCCAGAGAAAAATTGAGAATTATATCAATGGTTTCAGTAGAGATTGAGCTAGTTCAAAATGCACATCCTTTGTGTGTAAACTACATAGAAAAAAAGTCAAAAAGAAAATTCAAGGATTGATCAATAAGATCATATTGATGCTGGCTGAAATATCAGTTTGGACCTCACCTATAATAATAACAAAACCCAATGGTCAATTCTGAAAGATGTAGGGATTATAGAGTAATAGTAAAGAAGTATTCAAATAAGAGGGCATATCCTGTACCTAATAGGAGAGAGATATTTGCCAATCTGTAAAATGCATCACATTTTGCAAAAATGGACCTTAATTCTTCTTTTCACAAAATACATTAACACTAACAATCCCTATGAGATTATTTAAATACAATCACCAACAGTTTGGTATTTCAGGGAGCTGAATATATTATCAAGCAAAAATTAATGTTTTATTATAGAGACTAGATTATATATGACTTTGATGGTATACTTATAACAGCATGCTCAGAAGAAATGCTTCATCAAAGACTGTTTATGGTATGCAAGATATTGCAGACATTTGCAATCAAACTAATGATCAGAAAATTATATGGAATGCAAAGGGATTAGTATTCCTAAGACATATAATCTCAGGAAAGTGTAAGTGACTATCATATGAGAAAATAAAAATCATGTAAAAGGTGGCTAAACAAAGAAAACTCAAAAAGATTCAGGCATTTCTGAAATTGATAAATCATTTTGAATTCTTTCTACAGAATAATGCCAAAGTAGCAAAACCACTGTATGAATTATTAAAGAAAAACCCAAAATGGTAGTGGTTAAAAATATAAGGAAGCTTTTGTATGAACTAAAGTCCTGCTGTCCTAAGACAAATTTCTAGTTCATTTTGATAATAATCTCAAAATGAGCTTTATGAAAGATGCTTCATAATGGGGTATTAGAGCAGTTTTATCTCATCTATGTTGAAATGGTGAATGATTTATAGATTATGCATCAATGATTCTTTCTAAATCTAAGAGAAACTATAGCTATATTGGCAAAGACATCATGACTATTATGTTTGGTTTAAAGAAATTTTACCAATATATATTTGGTTTTTCACATAGTAATGAATTATAATGTTATTGGAAATATTAATCAGTGATAAGCTAAGCAACTGACCATTTGAGTCCATACATGTTATTGTGGCAAACTATATTACCATCATATGATTACCAGCTCTCAGATAAGAAAAAGAAAGACATTCCACATGCCAATGCTTTCTCTAGAAATCCAGACAAAGATGAACTACAAAATAACAAGATAAAAATTAATTATATAGATGTCTTACAATCAGATATCTTAAATAGCAATAAAAAATATACAAGAACCAATAAAGGGTTGGTATCTGCTGCTGATATACTATATTAAAATGGCTGGCCACCTAAAAAACTATAAGGCTTTGTGCCTGCTTTTTGGACAAATTGTGACATTATTAGTCAGGACAGGATGTATGTTAATGGGTGATAAGATAGTAATACCAACAGACAGTAAGGAAAAGTTTTAAGACTATTTCACAAAGACCATCCAGAAGTTGTGTGCACAAAAATTTTAGCACATAGCTATGTTTAGTGGCCAAAGAAAACTATAGATATTGGGAAACACATTAAGAAATGCACAGATTAGAAGTAAAAAATGAACATGAAACATAAGGAGTACATACTATGACCTAAAGCAATTAAACCATGGCAGTGACTTCACTTGGACAATGCAAGTCTAATCAATGGGAATATATTTCCCATTCTTGTGGATGTATGCTCTAAATAGATCACATATTGTATCATATTGTATGGCATATTGTATGGCCTATTGTAGGAAATTGTATGACAGGGTATAAATAGAAAAGAATGTCAAGAACATTTGTTTGAAATAAGGTTGGGTAGACAAAAATGGATGGTGTCTATAGTTTATATAGCCATTGGAGATAGTCCACTATAATGCGGTGGAACTGTAGCATATACGAATGCCTAGTTAAGGATATGCAGAGTTTTAAAGAAAAGGGGAAGTGAATAATGGTTATAGGGGATATGAATGGACATATTGAAGAAATGATGATGTAGATAATAAGAATGGACAGCTTTTGAAGAACTCTTGTCAGAGAGTAAATTTAATCATTGGAAATTTATCAAATATTCATGTGGGACAATACACATGGTTTAGAAATAATATATTTCACACAATAGATTATGTGATGATAGAAAAAGAGGGAGTGAATAAAGTACAGAAAATTAATGTGTATGATAATGAAGAGAGAGTATGTATTAGTGATCATAACCTCATTGTAATAGAAATAGTTAGTGATGGAGAATAGAAATAAAAGTAGAAACAATAGTGAAAGATGTGGATGGAGGGTGAATGATAAGGATACTTTGGAAGAGTATAAAATACAAGTTGAAGAAACCATGGAAGGATTGGTTGGGGTGAGTATAAGGACTGGTGTGATGAAATAGAAAAAGTGGCAAATAGGATTTTAGGTGAGAATATTTAGAATAAAAGTAATAAAAATGAGAATTAGTAAAAGTGTAAAAGATAGGAAAGAAGCATGCAGAGACTATAAGTGTGCTATTAAGAACAAAGAAGGTGAAAAATATATTAATGCTAAATGGGAAAGTACTTAGAAAGGAAGACAGCTAAAATAGATAATCATAGAGAGAGAATGAAATTGAATAGTAAATTGTTGGAGGATAATAATAATAATAATAATAGTGGAAGAGATGGGAGTAAAAAATTGTAATTACATTAAAGGAAAAATATAGAAGAAAGAGGTAGTATTACTAGATGATGGGAGAATAGACTGCAGCTCTAGAGAAGACAGAAAAGCTTAACTAGATATGTAATGGATATAAAAAGATGTTAGATGTGAAGGATAGAGTGATAGAAAACATGAAAGCATATAGTAAAGGGAATATTAGGTTTACAAAAAATGAAATGAATGAGCCAGGAAAGAAATTTAAAAGTGGAAAGGCAAGAGGTTTATATAGATAGGCAGCAGAGATGGTAATGAATTTAGGGCATAAGGCAAAAGTAAAGATATCATGTTTCAATAAGATGGCACAGAAGATACTTTTTCTGGGTAGTTGGAGTAATACAAGAGTAAGATTATTATTTAAAGGAAAGGGTAAGAATCATAGAAAGTTAAACAATTATAGACCAATAGTGGTAGCATCAGTTTTATATAAAGTTTTTTTTCTTATATGATTGCTGGAAGAGTTGCAAAATGGATGGAAGAGAATAATGTACTGGGTGAAGTGCAAGGAGGTTTTAAATCAGATAGGTGTATAGGAAATAGTTTATTTGTAGTTACATAACTTATGGATATGAGTAGAAATTCAGGTAGACAATTATATATGAGTTTTATAGACATAGAAAAGGCATATGATGCTCTGGTAGAAATAGACTATGGGTAAGTTTAGCATACTTGGAAATAAATGAAGCTTTAGTGGATATTATTAAGAAATTATATGAAAATAATTACTATACATATCAATTAGGGACTATAGAATCAGTTAAAGTTAAAAATGGAGTGGGACTAAGACAAGGATGCCCTATGTCACCTATTTTGTTTTTGTTGTATTTGAGTGAAATGGAGAGATCAATAGAAAGACTAGGAAAAGGGGTAGAGATACCATTAATAGATGGCAAGGGAGTATACTTTGTCAGGTCTTTTTTTGCAAATGATGTCTTTTTGTGTGCAAAAAGAAGAGAAGATATGGAAGCTATGCTAAGGACATGTGCAAGGGTGGGTAAAGACATGGGGATTAAATTTAGTGAAGAAAAATCAAATATAATGATGGTTAATACTGGAGAAAGAGAAGATGTAAAATGTTTAATGGGGATATAAAGTTAAGTGAGATGTATAGATATAATTATTTGGAAATCATTTTAAATAATCAGAAAAATTGCTGGGATAAATGGGAGCAAAAATTGATAAATGAAGCAAAGAAAAGAAAGAGATTGATAAAAAAAATTAACAGTGTTTTCATATAATAAATATGATATAGCTAGAATTGTATGGATGGGAGTTGCAGTAGCAGGGTTAACATATGGTGATGATGTATTATATGTTAGTAGAGGGGTATTAGATTACTTAGAAAAAGTACAAAGGGAAATAGGAATACATGCATTAGATGCAGATGTGTGGACATCAAAGGAGGCAATTCAAGGAGAAATGGGATAGTTAAGTTTTTATATGAGAGATGCAATAAGTAAAATAAAAACGTTTGGTAGGTTGCAGTTTATGGGTAATAAAAGAATATCCCAAATATTATTTAATTGGGTTATGAGTAAAGAGCAAGCAATGAGATGGGTGAGAAAGGTAAGGTGGTATGCAAAAGATTTGGATAAAGAATTTATATCAATATACTTGTACAAAAGATGGGATGATTGTGTGAGGAGGATTGTTGAGTGTTATAGTGGTAAGGGATGGGATAAAAGAATAGATGCATTAATAAAGAATAGGGAATTGCAGAGATGGAGAGATGGAGAACTAGTATAGAGAGTGAAAAGAGTTTAAATATATACAGAAGTAAATGGAACATTGGGTGCGAGTTAATTTATGATAATAGCAAGCAAAGTAGTTTATTATTTGAGGCTCTAATGGGATCTTTAGCAAAAAGAGAATATACATGTAGATAGAAAAATCTGGGTAATTTAGTCTGCAAATTGTGTAAGGAAGGCATAGAAAATATTAGGCATTTGTTAATTGAATGTGAATGTTTAAAAGCAGAAAGGGTACAAATAATGAAGTTATGAAAGAATAAATATGAACAAAGTGATTATACAGAAAGTGGGTTATTGGCTTTTATGCTCTGTTTGGGAAAAGATAAAGGGGATTTAGATATAAAGATCATAAAGTTGACAAAGATTATGTTGTGGAAATGGGATGGAGCCGATTATGTAAAAACTTAGGGTTTGGAATAGAAAGGGAAGGTAAAGTGGCTAGCAGGTTTCTCTGAGCATAGTTTCTGAGAGATTCCTGACTCCATTTAAGGAGAAGTCACAGTGCATCATATCACATCACATAAGTGCTGGTAAAACTATACAAAGATTGGATGCAGTTTTTTCATTCCACATATTACCAGAAATATTTTCAACAATGACGCTGGATTTACTGCTTGAGGAATCGAAGATTTTTTCCAAGTATAAAGGCATTAAATGTCTAGACACCCCAATACCATTCTGAATTGAATGGCCTGACTGAAAAAGCTGTACAACAAATTAGAAATGCTCTAAGAAAGATTAATAATACTAACATGCAGCAAGTTTTATATAATGCTATGTTGCATCAACATGCCATGTCATCAATAGTTACAGGTAAATCTCTGGCTAAGTTGCTGATGGACAGGAATTGTGTATAAAACTATCAATGTTACTTCCAAAAGTAGATGAACACTTTCATTATGATATTGATGACAACATGTATGATATAGGTGATGCAGTTTGTGTATGCAACCTGTTCAAAAAAATAAATGAATTGAAGGTATAATCACTGGGAAACTATTCAAACCAATAGTAACATTCAAATACAGAATAAAGCAGATTAATGGAGACCTGTAAACCATGTCTGGCAATGAGTCATAAAAGACTAACAGATAGAAAAGAAATGACCAAAACCAGTTGAAAACAAGAAATAGTTGACATAGTTCCTTATGAAAAAATTCAAGAGAAACTCAGAGTGTAGTGAAGCTGAAGCTGTAATAAAAATGCAAATAAGGTATCCATAGAATTTTAACAGAAGAACATAGGTCACCCAGACCCCAACTTAAAATATGGAAGCCTAAAAAATTACAAAATTTATGTGTAAAATATATTAATCGGTTTTCTAGAACAAAAAAAGGTTTATTGAAATGTATGTATTTAATAAAATAAGTTATGTATTTTAATCAGTTATGAGATTAATTTATAGAGAGAGGAAATAAATAAATTAAATAGTTAAATAATAAATAGCCAGAATAAGATTAAATGGCTGTAATATAAAATATTAAATTAAAATGTATTGTCACATTAATTATTACAAAAAAAAAAAAACAGTAATTAATAGATAATAAAAAAATTAATTAATATGTGTTAAAATAATGATTAAATTTGCAGTGGCAAGATTTAACTGAAAATACACCCACCTGGATTTTCCCCAGTGATCTTAATTGTTCAGAAAACAAACGGAATGTAAGTGTAAAGACTATGAAAAAAAAAACCAACACATGCTCTTCTTTGTCATCTTGTAGGCAACTGTGATAATTGTGAAACAGTGGGAGAAAACAGCAAAGGGCATCTAATTCTCAGTATCCTGGTTCCTGAAGATCAATAAGCTGACTAGAATCATAATCGAGCAACCCAATCTTATTATTATTTTAAATGACTTAATGGCCACCAGGTTTAAAGGACAGTAATGGTAGTAAAGATAAAAGTACTGCCTTTAGTAAATTATTAGTGAATACCCTTAGTAAGTGAGAGGACTTATTCCTAATTAGATGCAGTTGGGTTATAGTAAATTAGAATAGTATATATATATATTAATGATTATTAAATTGTATAAATTAAAATCTGAGTCACTGTGTTCTCTGTGTTCTCAAAAAATTAGATTCCATAGTAAATTGTTATTCTTATTCCAAGGATTAGCGAAGACTTAGCAAAGATATTGATATATTTTCTTTTAATATTACATTATTTCTACCAAAAATATTACACATAATTGTTCCATCTGTGTAAATGATATGGCCAATATATTTATAGTTGGCATCGTCTTCTAATTCATCACTATCAATCTTTATTTTCGTTTTTGACATAGTACATTACTTTAGACTTTTTAACATTTATTTTTAATCCTACTTTTTTACTTTTATTCGAGAACTCCTGCGATATTTCCTGAATCTTTTAAACATTATTCGTAAAACAACCACATCATTTGCAAAGCCTAGAGGATTTAAATAATCTCCATTTAGTTGTATATCCTTAGCTTCTCATTTTTACTCAAAAAAAAATTATTGTAAAACTGCTATAAAGAGTTTTGGAGATATGAAATTACCCTATCTACACCTTTCTCAATGTATCGCTGCATAATTTAATCATTATTGTTGCATTTCGACAAATATTCTTCAGAATACGACAATGTACATTTTGCATATCCTGATTATTCAATTTTTTAATCTCTGATGAAATACATAGAGATTCAAATACATTCTCATAATCTACAAATATAAAGTATAATAGCAATTCATTTTATTAGTCCTTAGTTCTTTCTACAATATCTCTCAATATTTGGTTGTAGTCCATTGTGCTAAAACCACTTAAATCCATCTTGGATTTTTTTTCGTTGATTAAAATTCAAAGTTCACAGTAGATGAGTTATAAGCATCTTGGTAAAAAATTTGTATAGAACAGATGACAGATTCACATGGCTGTAATTTCTAATAAGTCCTTTATCACCTTTTTTAAATATCAATAGTAGTACTGTATTCTTTTAATTATCTTGTACATTATTGTTTAAACGTTTGATATGTAATTTGCCAACATTTTTTTATATTATTCACTTACTTGTTTTAAGATATCAATTATAATTCCAACATTTGTATTAAATTTAGAAAACAAATCCTTTTGAAAAGTCGCAGCAAGCAAGTAAAAGATTAAATTTTATTTAGTTTTATTGGGTTGTTTATAAATATAATCACATTCACATAGTATATTCGTTTAATTATAAAATGTATATATTACAGGTTGATGCATTTGGCTAAAGTAGAAAATGATGATATTAAATCACAGGATGCCCGATATGTCTTTGCTGGTATTGCAAAATCAGAATTTGGAAAAAATATATTTTGGAACTTTTTACGTCATAATTGGAGGACACTAGTAGAACAGTAAGTCATATAGTAAATATAATTAGTTAAAATAGGTTAAATGTAACGAGTGAAAAGATTAATAGCTAATGAATTATAGTAATCAAATAAGAATGGATTTGGAAAAAATCAATATTTTTAACACATCAATATAAGTAATTTTTTCTTGCTTTGTTAGAAATTTTTAATTCTGCATTACTTTATTTTCTTTTTAATAGCTTGTTAATTTTATATATATATATATATATATATATATATATATATATAATTATTCATTTTGAAATGTGTAATTATATATTAAGTGTTATAATATAAAATAAATCATTTATTTAAGAGCTTATATAGTCAGTCTTTTAAAAAGAGAAATTTCATTATTTGGGTTAATTTATTATTATTATTTATAACATTAAAAGACTATGTTGTAAAATGATGGATTTAATAATAAAAAAGTCCTTATCTCACTCTTACAATACATAAACTATCATGAGTGATTAGCTCTTATATTATTTGTTAAAACCATATTGCATTCTAATGCTGAGCTTTTCATAATGCTTGAACTTTTGAGAAGTTCAGTTATTATTTTTTACTTTAGTTTTGCCATATACCCTGGGTACCATTTTATATAGGATACATATATGATACAGTAATCTAAAAGATGATTTTCAGATGTTTGGGTGGGAATATAAGTTCCATGCTTGCCTCAATAACTATTTTTTCTAGACTTCTACTTATTTTATTTTACTTTTAATCTTTTGTATATGTTAATAGAGGAATCTTGAAGCATATGTTTGGGTTACATTTATTAATTACTAATAGTTTTACAAAGAACATTTTATAATATGTTGACATGAATAGAAAAGATAATTTACTGTTTTATGCCATATTTTATATAAACCATAAATATTTAATTTAATATATATCCCGGAAATGAAATTTGTAAATTACAAATTTAGATGAGTATTTATGTTATGTTTACTCTTAATAGCACCAGTTTTTTCGATGAGGTTGAGCGCTATGATCATCACCCCTGAGATCGAAAGTACTGCTCAACAAGTTACAGATTAAATTATCAAATACAGTTTAATCTTTTATTGGGAAGCGTATTAACATTACTTATAGAATTACATAGCTAAAGAAAATAAACAAAATTCGATAGAATTAAATATTAATAATAATTATAAAATTCGTAAGCAGATTCAATTCTTTACACTTTTAAAAATATTTTAATTTGCCCGATGTAAATATTATCATATTAAGTCCCATGCTTGATGGATTTTACCATCTGTGTTATTAAATTTAAAAAATCCTATTGATATTTGTAAAAATTACTTCTTGATTTTTATTTTATTATTGTTTCTTTTCTGGAGAAAAACTATATTCTTATTCAGATTAAAATAAAAATTATATGCTATTTTGTGATCAAATAAAACTAATGCTGTACATCTTTATTTCGTTTTATTTTTTTATACATTTATGCAAAATATGATATTTTTTTAAATATTTGTCCATAATGCATCTCGATTTATCACTATTTGAAGCATTGTATTTACACGCAATTTAGTATTCAATATTATTTTTGTTTGATACCACATTTTTAGAAGTATTCACCAGTTTATTAATATTAGTCAAAACAAAATAAAATATATAATTCTTTGTATATATTTTAATACATCTAACATGAGAATTTGAAATATGGGAATTGATATTTTTTATCATTAATAATATTTTTTGTTTTTTTAATTAATTTTATAATTTCACTATGGTATCACATGACTCCAACTCATATAAAGCTGTGCTAGCAAATTCTTTTTTTACCAAGATTATGCCACCTAATGTATAACTTAATAATAAAGAGATGAAAAATGCTTAGAAAATTACTATCCTGTGAAAGATTATTTCTAGAGAAAATATGCATTAGACACAAAAAATTCATGTGTTCTGCTAATAAGCTCGTCTCACTGACGGTATTTGTAAGATAGAAACTATTCTAAGATATTTGTATAGGATTGCATTGAATAGAATTTAATAAGAACTACCATCAAACATTTATTGATTATTAAAGAATATATTATGTAGCATAACTGTGATATGAAAAAAGGAATTTGATATTAAATATTATAATTTCCAAATTGGCAGACATCATTACTAATTTGTATACTAAGATCATCACTAAAATGTGCAATATTTTGTAATTTACCACATTTACAATGACTCAAGATATTTTTGTGAAACAAAAATCATTTTGAATCTTGCTATCTTATATACAAGTAGTATATTTGCTTAATAACATATATCGTTTTTATGATGCCTTAATTAACAATCTATAATGTAACAAATCACCAGATTTTATGATGTATATATAGAGATCTTGAATATCTTTGTCTAACTATTTTCTCTTGTCCATTTTCAACTATTTAACTTGTTTAATGTATTTACAAAGTCACTTATACTAACACCATAACTGTAAATAAAAACATTACCAGCATAATTCGTGTAAATTTTAATAATTGTAATAATTAACTTTATTGAAAATATTATTCTGTATGTAGATAGATAAAGGAAAGTCATAACGTTTGCAGCCATGGTTAAAATCCAAACAAATTTAGTTGTTTTATAATATTTATATTTAAAAGAAGGACATATATTATCTTCAATAAACTTTAGAGAATCAATAATAAATTTTATATTATACTGGCTAATTTATTTATTTATTAAATATTGTCTATTTATTTTAAATATAAGTATATTTTACATACCTGGAGTTTAGGTACAATATAGGGAATTTGAACACAGACTGTCAAGCTCCCTTCAGCCCTCCACTCTATCCCATATAACAATAATTTTATTGAATATAATGTTGCAAATAAACCGTACGATTGATACATCCAATGACGTAACAATATCATTTTTGTGATTTATTCTTAATCCTGTCCACAATTTCAGCATATATGATACTTGTGCTTATACTGCATCCTATTTTTTCTGCAGCTTATTTATGTATTTAAAATATATAGATTATCAAAATCAATCATAATCCTTAAAGATATATATTTTTGTGACTAGAATATATATATATTGCTTTATTCATAACCTTATTTAATATGTTTTTAATAAATTTCATTCCATTCATATTATTTTATTTTATTAAAAAGAAACCAAGCTTAATCATTGCTATTTTAATTTTCTTATTATACTGACGCTTTGAGATTGAAAACATTTTCAAAGCATTATTCTTTTTCAGGCCACATAATTTCATTGGTTTTAAGTTTCAATTTCAGTTCTGGTTTTAAAAACTACCTGAACATTTATGGATTTTAATTTCATCAGCGATATTATTAGTATCACTACTATATCCTTGCAAAATAATTTGAAACTGCAGCATTTAATTCAATATTATAATCTTTCTGTATGTCATCAACATATTTAGAACTATAACCTAAAACATATTTTTACCCTAATTGTAACCAAGAATAGCTAATTTAATAAAATTTATATTATTGCAACTATTTATGACATTGTTTAGCATCCACCCCCCTTCCCTCCATTTTCTTATACATATTGAATTGTAATATTTTTAATCCATCTTCACAGAGTACTTTAATTTCCTGCCAATAATATCATTTATTTCATATAAACTTATAGTTCTTATTGTACCGGGTTGAACTGCTGAAACCATTTACTTATACCTATATATAAGTTTTGACCGGTTTCAAACTTTTTCATAATACATTTATAATCTTATAAATGTTATGTGAATGAGCCGGCACATTCCAGCAAATTGGGAGATCTTATTGATAGCTTTAACTATCAACAATGGCCCACCTTGGCTGCTAGATTCAAACCCCTATAATCCAAATACTTTATTTGTTTCGGAGTAAACCCCGGGGAACCAGCTAGCCCAAGAACTAATGTATTCGGGCAGTAGGCTCATAATCCAGTGCTCAAAACATTCCCTAAAACTAGCTCAGTCTAATTTTAATTCAATAACAAAATTATACAAAATTATGGGTGGAAAGAATTAATAAAAAGGTTGGTAAAAATAATTGACCGACAAATAAAGTTTAAGTTTGAAGACAATTTATTTTAATCAACATTAATTAAGTTTTAAAGATAATTTATAAACCAACATTAATTTACTAAATTTAAACATCTTCATAATCTAATTTAATACACGCACATTTTTTTTAAATTAACATATTATAACATCTATCTGGTGAAAAGCATAAATAATATGTGACATCATTAAATTATCTTACATTCCCACACACGCACATCAATAGTTCATTTTATGCATGCTTAAGAGTTCAAACTACTTTACTCTGTAAGATTGACGAATTACAGCGGTGGCTACTACGTATAAATGATAATAAATAAATGTTTACCTAGGATTTTTGGAACGTGGATATTGCTTGTTGTTGGCTGCTTCTGCTGCTTCTGATGGATTATATCTAACCGGTTAGATTTGGACGTTTCTTGAAAAGATTTTATGTGAATCCATTGTTTTATTCTTGAAGACAGTTGAATGTTTGACGGAGGATTTCTGAGTTTTTATGCAGACATTATTTCACAGGCAGGTTTTGATGATCTTGTTGGACTAAAAAGGCTGAAGTATGAGCGTATATTTCCAAAAGCTGCTCAACAATGCATTTTTGTTTCTGGATACATAATAGAAATGCATTGTTATCTGAACGGAAACAAGTCTGTCACTGCAAACTAGACTGAAAAACTCTCAATTAATTGTTCGATAAAAAAAGTCTATTTATACCTGCGATGTGTTGTCCCTGTAATATCCTCCGGCCAATATCTGTTGTCGAATTCCATTGGTAATTAATCCTATGACAACGTGTTTTTGACGATTGTTTAATTAGTAGTAGCTTTCATAAACGTATTGTTTTTTTTATATCTTTAATTAGTAGCCCACCACTGGTGTGGTTTTTTAAAATCTTTATTTAACTTAATAGCCATCGCTGTGTTTTCCAAATATAATTTCTTTTTTAACTTTCATTTACATATATTTTTTTAATATTATTCTAACACGCATACATTTATTTACACTAGCACACACATATATAATTTATTATAATAAGCTTGAATGAAAAGAGATTTATATTTTTTTTTAAATTTTAAATTACTTATTTTTACGAATACTAATTTAGAAAAACTTTACTTTCTTTTATAACACTTTTAGTTTGACTTTAAGAAAAACCCCTTCCCACTTTTAATCTTTTATTTCAAACTCTTTTTCGAAAGATTTTTTTTTTATTTTAATAATTTTTTTAGACAAAATTATTTTATATACATGTGCCAAATTGGCCTTGGCACATTACATCCCCCTCTGTCTTAGAATAAAATGTGTCATTTTTGACCATTTTATCTCTTGCAATTTTAATTCTTGACTCTAAAGATTTATTAATTTATTATTTTTCTAAGTTAGCTTTTTAATATCTTTTACTTAACATACAAAGGGCAATCTGTTTTGACTATCCTTTCCTTCTATCTATGCCGAATACATTGCTCACAATGACTAAATCATGGATAACAACCACCAGGACAAACCAATTTTGAGGTGCAGGGATCTTTTGGGAAATGACGCGGAAGCAGATTCGCTGACTTACACCAACTTACGCATGTATAAAATCGAAACTTTATTTGCCGATTCTCTTGATCAGACTTGGAAAAAGAAAGGGTCGCTGCGAAAGGCAGGAATTTTCAACTGTCCATTTTCAACTTACGCTTTGGAAAGAGGAATGATCCCTGACAAGTCCATTATGGGTACTAAAATGTATCCAGATGGCAGCTTTAAACTTATCCTTAACTAAACTTATTTCTATACTACCCTCATTCCCTTTTGCTATAGATAACTTCCTACACATGTGTATACGTGCACCATAATTCTACACCTACTAATATTCTAGATATCGAGTTATTACTGGACTTGCTTACAGGGAATCTATAATAAATAAATCTCTTTTTGCACACATCATGAGGTGTAGCAGTGCCAAGAAAATAACCTAAAAGGATATCTGGATAAATACATTTAAGATACGCATCATGTGTAACAGTCAAGTTTGTACATTCGCGTAACAGAATTCAGAATCCAAGCAAAAGAGACCGAAGCTGACCAGACTAGGACTGTAACATCCCGAGTCCGACCGCACTTCAACTCGTAAGCCAGGATTCCAAGACTCAAGACCCTACGAATGACCACCTTGAAATTACACGTAGTATACCTCTTTCCACACGGCCGACATAGGTCACGGAGAAGCAATGAGACTCTGATAATTAAAAGAAAGGTTCTTAATTGACTAAAATATCACTAATTTAATTTAACTTAATGCATAGTTTTCACATATATAGGCTATAAATGGTAATTAGAATTGGATTGAATTAGACCAATAACGAAACAGAGAACGAAATACATTAAATTAATTATATATTTATTTACAATTGGCATATCTATATATCACTTATTTACAACAGTATTCAGCGTAGAATGTACGCAAACATTTGGTAATTACGAGAACACATTCTCTTTTTATATACAGTTCAAAAATAGCTTTATATAAGTAATTTTTATACACTTCAAAATAGCTTGATATAAATACTTTCATTTAATTTGCATAAATGGGTTTAACATGTGCCCATCTTATGAGTTGCTTTTCAATTAATACATAATCAATCACTACGTTATGTCTATAAATCTCGATAAGCCAAATCCTATTACATCGGTGGCTGTTAGATACATAATTATATCGAACTTTGATCATGAATTTATTTACTAAAATATCCAATATAATTTAATAACGAGCGCATAAACCAGCTCAAGTAATGATCGATCGAACATGGCTTTCGAGAGAAAATTTCAGAATGCTGAAAGCGTTATGTCAAGGTGGGAGAGTTGGCTGAAATAAGATTTTACCAATGCGCTATGGCACAGGTAAACAATAATAGGAAAAGTCGCTCTGCGGATGGATGAAATAACTTCAGGGTTCTTGTGACAAATGCCGGTACCCTGTAACCGATCGCAATGCTGCGTGAAAAGGAACAGTATGTTCAGGAATGGCGGGGGTCTTACGTGCTGACCTGGCCTTGGCTCAGGCTTCGCTACTGCTCTACCCTATAAGAGAAGATGTGCTGGCAACGCCGTGGCTCCATCTTAAGATACGTATATTACGTATAGCAGCAAAACGAGAATAATTTTATAAAATACTATCACATCCGCCAAGCAAAGAATAGTATATTTCATACTATGAAATACGAGTTAATAGCATATTAGCTCTATCAAATTGGGACCAACTCTTGCGTAGCCTGGTAATAAATGTCTATGCTACTAAAAGGGGATATTACTACATCTGTACTTTGACATGTTCGAGCTATTAAGTTACTTATAGATAATAAATATTTAAGGAGGGAAAGTATATTTCTATGGACTTAAGAATTTAAATGTCAAATATACTTATAAATATGATCAATGTTAAATTTAATTCTAAATAAACTTATAAGGTTAAGTTTTTAAATGGTTGATTATAAAAGAGCCACATTTCACATATTAAATCATTTAAATAATAAAAAATATAGGATTTCAAAACAGCGCAGAGAGTTGACGCAATAAACAATTTACACGAAGATTTTCAAATAATATCTTCTTAAAAAGATGAAATTAAGTGCCACTGTTTCGAAATATTGGCATATAAAATATAATAAGCATTTAAAATAAAATAAGCAAAGAAATATAGACACAACCACAGTGATATAACTTTAAATTAGATGCTTATAAAGTATTTAAATGAAAGGAAAATATAAATTACTCAGATTATTTAAACTTTAACAACATGAAATTTTGGATAGCAATTGACATATTTAAAATATTAATTAAATAGATTTAAGTTTTGGTTACATTTAGCTTTATCATTATTTTAAAAGAAAGTTAGCTCACTTATATAGATATTATTTACATTTAGAATTACACAGAGCTCTGCGGTTTGAAAAATAAAACGGTACCGGTATGATTTATCTGCAAGTTCTTGGCTGTTGGTTTGGTTTAGTTTGACTGGGCGACATCATCTTTCTCCTTATGTTAGGCTCGTCTCTTCTATCGGCATGATGGTGGTTTAGGCATTTCGACGAGAGAAACCCCGTTCTCCCGCGGAGTAACAGCAACAAGATGCCCGCTTTTAGCCGGACATGTTAAACATTAACAATTGTGAATACTGGTTGCAATTCTCACTAACAATATGGCTGTCTATCTCTAACAATCTGGCTGTCTATCTCTTGTTAAAAAATACAGAGTATTTATATGTTTTCCTTATCGGAATCTCTCGCCTCAAGATCCACTAAACTCAGGAATTTAATTAAATATTTTTCAATTTATAATCCAGATCTTAGATAACTTATGTCAGAAACATTCCATAAGCTATTATTATAATTAAGATTTTTCGTTGCAAACAATTGTCCAATTTAGATTTTAAAATAACTTACTCTTATCTAAGGAGATTTTAATTAGTAAATTTTGAACTAGTTTTACTTTTTACGAATTCCAGGTGTGGTCATTAATGACACTTGTTTACAATCAAAAATCTTTTAATTACTTGACCAGCTTTTATTTTTATCTTACATTAAAAACAACCTTTTAACATTTTTTTAAAACGAAAACATTTTTAACATATTTATTAAAAATAATTTACAAACATTTTGATATAGCTTTTAAATATATTCTCGAGAAAATTTTTCCCTGAAATATATTTAAAACAAGAAATCTTTTAACAATTTTAAAGAACATTTAATATTATTTTTTTAGATACTGGCTTTTACATATTTTAAATCATGTCTTTCTTCTATATAGCACAGATTATATATCCACATACGAAATTACACTATTAAACAACAAAATTAATAATTTACTCTTAACTTAAATAATATAACGAACATTTTTAGCAATATTAAATAACTTTAGGACACTATAATTTTACTAATCCTATCTAATTATAGCGTTGGTTCACACGTAAATATATAATGCTGTTTAGACAGACATGAACTAATTTTAAATTTATTAACATTTAAATAGGTTCGAACTTAGCACAGATGAGAGTGTCATTAGGTTTGATGGTGAAACAGAAAGGGATTGGAGATTTCCGTTTCATATCCGAACACTTGGGACAAAAAAAATAACAAAAAAAAAGGAATTTACTTACAGTTGGCTATTAAATAATTTGATACGCTTTTTTTTTTTTTTTTTTACTCATAATATTAAATCAATTAAGCTACCACATAGAGATGTAAACATATAAACCCAATTGCCTGCTACATTCTATACCGAGGAATTTCATACATATTAGACAATCAATTATTACAAAAAAAAAAATACGACTAAATTAAGTTTAAAAGCAAACCACACAAAATAGAATATTGTCAAATATTTACATTAAACAAACTTTTATATCCTACTGGATATACGTTAATTAATATACAATGGGGATGTTAATTTTTATATATATAATAATAATAATAATTTATAAACTATATAATGATAAGGAAGGGTAATCGTAATAACAAAATATATATATTTTTATCTAAATAGGATCTGGTGGTACATTAATTAACTCTTCTTTATATAACTTAAAACAGCACTTGAATATAATGTCATCCTCTTCATCTGATGTCCATTCATATCCCTCATACTCATCTTCCCATCTCACAGTCGGTTGTGCTGGGTGCATTTCTAAACTGTGTGGAAACTCACTTCCACTGTATGGGTGTTTTCCAGATCTGTTTATTCCGAATAGTAGGGTTTGAACCCGTTCTTTCTCTCTCCCTCTGTTCTTCCCCTGGCAAACCTCTGCGGCTGTCTCCTGTCTTCTCTCTCTCCATCTTTTCTTCCTATTTGGGTATGGATCCTTTCTTTTCCTTTTCTTCTTGTTCTTTACAGTACTCTTTGATTCGTACTTCCCATGCAGTCCACCTATTTCCCAAAGCTCTCTATCCAACTCTGTTCTGTCCTGCTGAAGCTCCTGCTTCCTATCTTCTACTATCACCTCAATATCCACACATTTGGATTCTTTATTCTCAGTCTCTAGTATATTCTCCAGCATGTCCTTGCTATCCCACATTTCCAATTCGGTCTTCTTCAAAAGGAAATGGCAACTTTCATCATCCTTTGTCCAGCTCAGTTTTCCTAAACTCTTCCTTTTCCACTGGTTTTAACTCTTCTTTTACTAATACTATTATATCAATTTTAATATTTTCTTCTTCTAGCATTGTGCTATCAGACTTTACTTCTTCTCCCTGATCTGACACTAACTCTATCTCATCCTCTACAGTATTCTGCATTTCCTTGCCATTTTCGTCCTGTGCTTTTTCTATCTTCTCTGCGAGTTTTACTGGAATCTCCTCACCTTTTAGCTGGCATCCCTGCAGGATTTTACACCGTTTTTCTTCTAAGTTTTCTCTAATATGTGCTGTCCCTTTCTCACATCGCCTGCCCAAAGCTTCAAAACGTTGTTCCATTTTTAGATTATTTCTATGATCCCTCTCTTCTGCATCCTGTCTATTTTTCCTATCTCTCTCTTCTGCATTCTGTCTATTTTTCCTATCTCTCTCTTCTGCATTCTGTCTATTTTTCCTATCTCTCTCTTCTGCATCCTGTCTAAGTTGCTTCACTAGTGACTCCATCATTGAGTTCATATTCCAGCATTCTTTCTTAAATTCTTCTATAGGTCTCTGTTCAGATCCCGTGGTGTCTGACTTTTCTGACATGGCCACACTCTGTTGTATAGGTGCCTTTTCCCTAATCTGGCTTGCTACTTCCCTTTCTTCCTCCGTACTACTATCCATTTTAATATACATTTTAATATACTAACAACAAAAAAAATTCTCTTTTTACTGGCTCAATTCGTTTTTGCTATAGTTTCTTGGTTTTTGTTTGCTTTACTAACTCGGCTAATTGCTGCACTCCACAAAGAAAATGATCCGTCTCCTACTCATCTCAACACCTATGCCTAACTCTATTAATACACCTAACTTCTCACTATACATTCGCTTGATGCCCACCCAACATTTAACTAACAGTGAAATAAATTTAACATATATAACAAAAAAAATTATAAAATACAACTCACCCTTGGCCTCTTGCAGCTGTTTTTCTTTTTTTTTAAATTTTCCACGGTTCATGGTTATAATTTAATTTACACGTCTGTGCTAGTTTCGAACCTTTAAGATTTGATTTGACCTTACATTTATTTCCTTCTCTTTCTCGTTCAATCCAATTCATAAAACATAAAACAAATAATAGACCCTCCTTTTCTCTCTTTACTCCTGATGACAAAATTTATGTGAGAACGATTTGACATTTATTCAAATCATCCTCGGGCACCAGTCACAGTGAGCAAGAAAGTTTACACAGCATATATTAGAAATCCCCTTAAAAATTCTACTATGCATCTATAAATACTTTTTACATAATAAAATAATAATCTATTCAGAGTATGGAATTAATTAACGTTCAAACTCAGGGAAAAAAAAATCTATACATATACATTATTTTGGAAAACGAAAAAAAATTTAATTCAAAATCATTAATTTTAAACAAAAGAATTTTATCTCTATACTCAATCTTCTTAGAAGTGGAAATAAGTTACTACAAACCCGGGGAAAAAATACTACATATATATTATTCATTATTATTTATAATGGAAGGCAAAAAAAAAATGTATATATTAAATGCTCTTCAGAGTATTGGAATATCGAATAGTCACACGATGTGCGTTCAAACCCGGTGAAAAAAAAAATCTTACATATACACATTATTTTTTAAAAAAAATTGACTCAAAATCATTAATTTTGACCAAAAGAATTATTTATATACTCCATAATCTCTTCAGGGGTGGAAATAAGTTACAAGCCCCACGATTTGGGCGTCCAAACCTGGTGAAAAAAAAAATACTATGCAACAGTCAAGTTTGTACATTCGCGTAACAGAATTCAGAATCCAAGCAAAAGAGACCGAAGCTGACCAGACTAAGACTGTAACATCCCGAGTCCGACCGCACTTCAACTCGTAAGCCAGGATTCCAAGACTCAAGACCCTACGAATGACCACCTTGAAATTACTCATAGTATACCTCTTTCCACACAGCTGACATAGGTCATGGAGAAGCAATGAGACTCTGATAATTAAAAGAAAGGTTCTTAATTGACTAAAATATCACTAATTTAATTTAACTTAATGCATAGTTTTCACATATATAGGCTATAAATGGTAATTAGAATTGGATTGAATTAGACCAATAATGAAACAGAGAACAAAATACATTAAATTAATTATATATTTATTTACAATTGGCATATCTATATATCACTTATTTACAACAGTATTCAGCGTAGAATGTACGCAAACATTTGGTAATTACGAGAACACATTCCCTTTTTATATACAGTTCAAAAATAGCTTTATATAAGTAATTTTTATACACTTCAAAATAGCTTGATATAAATACTTTCATTTAATTTGCATAAATGGGTTTAACATGTGCCCATCTTATGAGTTGCTTTTCAATTAATACATAATATCACTATGTTATGTCTATAAATCTCGATAAGCCAAATCCTATTACATCGGTGGCTGTTAGATACATAATTATATCGAACTTTGATCATGAATTTATTTACTAAAATATCCAATATAATTTAATAATGAGCGCATAAACCAGCTCAAGTAATGATCGATCGAACATGGCTTTCGAGAAAAAATTTTAGAATGCTGAAAGCGTTATGTCAAGGTGGGAGAGTTGGCTGAAATAAGATTTTACCAATGCGCTATGGCACAGGTAAACAATAATAGGAAAAGTCGCTCTGCGGATGGATGAAATAACTTCAGGGTTCTTGCGACAAACGCCGGTACCCTGTAACCGATCGCAATGCTGCGTGAAAAGGAACATTATGTTCAGGAATGGCGGGGGTCTTACGTGCTGACCTGGCCTTGGCTCAGGCTTCGCTACTGCTCTACCCTATAAGAGAAGATGTGCTGGCAACGCCGTGGCTCCATCTTAAGATACGTATATTACGTATAGCAGCAAAACAAGAATAATTTTATAAAATACTATCACATCCGCCAAGCAAAGAATAGTATATTTCATACTATGAAATACGAGTTAATAGCATATTAGCTCTATCAAATTGGGACCAACTCTTGCGTAGCCTGGTAATAAATGTCTATGCTACTAAAAGGGGATATTACTACATCTGTACTTTGACATGTTCGAGCTATTAAGTTACTTATAGATAATAAATATTTAAGGAGGGAAAGTATATTTCTATGGACTTAAGAATTTAAATGTCAAATATACTTATGAATACGATCAATGTTAAATTTAATTCTAAATAAACTTATAAGGTTAAGTTTTTAAATGGTTGATTATAAAAGAGCCACATTTCACATATTAAATCATTTAAATAATAAAAAATATAGGATTTCAAAACAGCGCAGAGAGTTGATGCAATAAACAATTTACACGAAGATTTTCAAATAATATCTTCTTAAAAAGATGAAATTAAGTGCCCCTGTTTCGAAATATTGGCATATAAAATATAATAAGCATTTAAAATAAAATAAGCAAAGAAATATAGACACAACCGCAGTGATATAACTTTAAATTAGACGCTTATAAAGTACTTTAAATGAAAGGAAAATATAAATTACTCAGATTATTTAAACTTTAACAACATGAAATTTTGGATAGCAATTGACATATTTAAAATATTAATTAAATAGATTTAAGTTTTGGTTACATTTAGCTTTATCATTATTTTAAAAGAAAGTTAGCTAACTTATATAGATATTATTTACATTTAGAATTACACAGAGCTCTGCGGTTTGAAAAATAAAACGGTACCGGTATGATTTATCTGCAAGTTCTTGGCTGTTGGTTTGGTTTAGTTTGACTGGGCAGCATCATCTTTCTCCTTATGTTAGGCTCGTCTCTTCTATCGGCATGATGGTGATTTAGGCATTTCGAGGAGAGAAACCCCATTCTCCCGCGGAGTAACAGCAACAAGATGCCCGCTTTTAGCCGGACATGTTAAACATTAACAATCGTGAATACTGGTTGCAATTCTCACTAACAATATGGCTGTCTATCTCTAACAATCTGGCTGTCTATCTCTTGTTAAAAAATACAGAGTATTTATATGTTTTCCTTATCGGAATCTCTCACCTCAAGACCCACTAAACTCAGGAATTTAATTAAATATTTTTCAATTTATAATCCAGATCTTAGATAACTTATGTCAGAAACATTCCATAAGCTATTATTATAATTAAGATTTTTCGTTGCAAACAATTGTCCAATTTAGATTTTAAAATAACTTACTCTTATCTAAGGAGATTTTAATTATTAAATTTTGAACTAGTTTTACTTTTTACGAATTCCAGGTGTGGTCGTTAATGATACTTGTTTACAATCAAAAATCTTTTAATTACTTGACCAGCTTTTATTTTTATCTTACATTAAAAACAACCTTTTAACATTTTTTTTAAAATGAAAACATTTTTAACATATTTATTAAAAATAATTTACAAACATTTTGATATAGCTTTTAAATATATTCTCGAGAAACTTTTTCCCTGAAATATATTTAAAACAAGAAATCTTTTAACAATTTTAAAGAACATTTAATATTATTTTTTTAGATACTGGCTTTTACATATTTTAAATTATGTCTTTCTTCTATATAGCACAGATTATATATCCACATACGAAATTACACTATTAAACAACAAAATTAATAATTTACTCTTAACTTAAATAATATAACGAACATTTTTAGCAATATTAAATAACTTTAGGACGCTATAATTTTACTAATCCTATCTAATTATAGCGTTGGTTCGCACGTAAATATATAATGCTGTTTAGACAGACATGAACTAATTTTAAATTTATTAACATTTAAATAGGTTCGAACTTAGCACAGATGAGAGTGTCATTAGGTTTGATGGTGAAACGGAAAGGGATTGGAGATTTCCGTTTCACATGAGGTATCATATTTACTGAATATTACCAGTGTATGTGCATGTATATACATATGTATACTTATACACTCTTAATACACCTTAGATTGACTTTTATTTTTTTATTATTAATCTTACAACCTTATTTTTAAATTCACATGAACAATATCTTACACTATTTATTTATAATTACAATATTATTTATAACCCTTAAGAACATTATTTAAAATATTTATTTACACTAATCTTATAATATTATTTTTAAATCATTACAAACATCTTTATTTAATATGCGTGTATTCAATAAATAAATAAAAAATTGATTAGTTTATTACGAGTCATTCTTCATTATTATTTACTATAGATATATTTACGCTTATTTATTTAATTTGATTTTATCAATTTTATTTTAACTATTTGACCTACTTATTTATTTACGAACATATTTCTTGATTAATCACTTTTCCTAAGTATTGACTACTTCAAATTCTTATTTTTCTAGGGTGCATTTTAGGTTTTATTTTCATCATTAGGTAATAAATGTAATGTTAAGAGAAGTAGGCAGCAAATTATAAGGCAATTCAACACACAGATAGATCTTGGGCTGATTCAAACCAACCCTCAATTTCTTGTGGAAGTGGTGACTACAGGATGGGCAACTGTTGTGCACAATGGATCCTGAAGAGGGACTTTGAGATTTGCGGATGGCAGGACTAGCTCTACTGTACATTCGACTTGCTAAAATATTTATTTTATTTGGTTCTACTGGGAATTTTTCCTCCAGATTTATTACTTTTTATAAGCCAGGACTTTTCTACTGGTGCATCATCATCAGTATTATTTATTCTTGGCACTACCCATCTGTAGAAACAAAGTCACCGTAAAAAAAAAAACTCAGTCCAACAAAAGTCAGAGCTGAAATTTATATCTTTGCCCAAATACTCGCACACACCTCAATCATAATTTAATACACTTTTTTTTAATTTTATTTGATAATGTTTTATTTTCATTAATACTTTCATTATGCACTTATTTATTTCATTTTCATTTTCAAAGCGTTATTTTTACTCTCCCTTTTTTTTTTTTAAAAAAAAAAAGAAACATTTTCATTTTGCTTGTCTATTTTGATTTATACATTTATTTTGTTTGCATCACATTCCGCTATGTTCTAGACTTATGAGCTGGGATATCAATATAATCGATAAGACATAATCGAGGGTCTTGACATAAATTGTTTTATTATTTTTAATCTCCCTTTTTAAAAAAAAAAAAAAAAAAACATTTTCATTTTGCTTGTCTATTTTGATTTACACATTTATTTTGTTTGCGTCACGCTCTGCTATGTTCTAGACTTATGAGCTGGGATATCAATATAATTGATAAGACATAATCGAGGGTTTTGACATAAATTGTTTTATAGATGCTTTGACATTTTAAACTCTAAGATTGTTATTTTATTTTACTAAGACTAACTTTAATCATTTTTAATTATTCAAACTATCTTGATACTCATTTTTACATTTATTTTCTTAAACTTTGTTAAACATTTTCCATTATTCTGAGTCCATGGTCATTATAAACTAGGTCAAGCTGGCAAATCCATCAGATTACATATTTTTAATTTTTGTCTGGGAGTTCTTCATTTCTACATACTAATTCTATAATATAAACTACCTTTCCTCTCTTATCTATTCCGCTTTTATAATTTATTACTTTATCTCTTTCTCTTTCCGTTCTATTTTCAACTTTGTAAATCAGAAAACCTTGATATTTAGACAAACTCCGAATTACTTCAATCTGGGAATTTTTTTTCTACGCTTTCTTTTTTTAAATCTGTTTTAAATCTACGAACACGAACGTTTACTTTAAACCTTTTATTTTTAATTCTTTGTAAAAACTCTTTTACACTATCTTCTACCTTGAACTTATATCTCTTTTCTATTTCTTGGTCTACATTTGTTTCTACTTTATATGTCGCAACGCTATTTGATTCTAATTTAATTTCTATGTCTTTTATCACCTCAACTTCCTTTTCATCTTCCTGATTTTCTTTAACTAAATCTACCTTTATAATTTCTTGGTTCTTCTCTACCTTTCCTGTAATTTCACATCTTATTTCCTTCATTTCTTCTTTTGTCTTATTCTGGCCCATTTCGATCTGGTCCTTTAACTTTTCAAGCATTTCAGCTTGCCCTTCCAATTTACTCTTCATTTCATTATTTTGGTTTTTAAGCTCTTCAGCTATTTTTTTATATTCTTTGGCTGTTTCTTTTTGTTTTCAAACATGCTGGTTAGTAAAGCTATGATTTCTGTTTTTCCTTGTTGGGGCTATTTTCTATATTTTTACCTTGAGTCTCCATTTTGGCTTTATTTATTTATTTTTTTATAATTTATAAGTTTAAACACTTTTTATCATTATTTTTAATACCGTATTTTATTCACTTTAATAAGTTTACTAATTATTATTTTATTTGTTTCTTACTAAACTGGAAATACACGCTGACTCCACCCCTCCTTTGTCCATTTATCTCTACCTGATCTTAATGCTTTAACTCCGCCCAAACATCCGACTGTCTCTGATTTAACATAATGATTTATTTTAGATAACGTAAATAGCGTAAATCTCTTTTCATTTAAAGAAAACAAAGTTTTCAGTCAATTCTTTTTTTAAAAAAAAATTAAAACACTTTAACATATGTAATTTAGCTTTTGTATAGAAAAATTTTTTAAACAAAAAACAAAGCATTTATTTACTATTGTTTCTTAGGTCCAGCCCCAAACATTGGGAAAGCCATTTATGTTCCAGGTTGAACCGGTGAAACCATTTACTTATATGTATATATAAGTTTTGACCGGTTTCAAACTCCTTCATAATACATTTATAATCTTATAAATGTTATGTGAACGAGCCGGCACGTTCGAGCAAAATGGGAGATCTTATTGATAGCTTTAACTATCAACAATGGCCCACCTTGGCTGCTACATTCAAACCTACTATCCAAATACTTTATTTGTTTCGGAGTAAACCCCGGGGTGCCAGCTAGTCCAAGGACTAACATATTCGGGCATTAGGCTCATAATCCAGTGCTCGAAACATTCTCTAAAACTAGCTCAGTCTAATTTTAATTCAATAACAAAATTATACAAAATTATGGGTGGAAAGAATTAATAAAAAGGTTGGTAAAAAGAATTAACCAACAAATAAAGTTTAAGTTTGAAGACAATTTATTTTAATCAACATTAATTAAGTTTTAAAGATAATTTATAAACCAACATTAATTTACTAAATTTAAACATCTTGATAATCTAATTTAATACACACACATTTTTTTAAATTAACATATTATAACATCTATCTGGTGAAAAGCATAAATAATATATGACATCGTTAAATTATCTTACATTCCCACACACGCACATCAATAGTTCATTTCATGCATGATTAAGATTCAAACTACTTTACTCTGTAAGATTGATGAATTACAGTTGTGGCTACTATGTATAAATGATAATAAATAAATATTTACCTAGGATTTTTGGAATGTGGATATTGCTTGTTGTTGTCTGCTTCTGATGGATTATATCTAACCAGTTAGATTTGGACGGTTCTTGAAGAGATTTTATGCGAATCCATTGTTTTATTCTTGAAGACAGTTGAACGTTTGATGGAGGATTTTTGAGTTGTTATGCAGACATTATTTCACAGGCAGGTTTTGATGATCTTGTTGGTCTAAAAAGGCTGAAGCACAAGCATATATTTCCAAAAGCTGCTCAACAATGCATTTTTGTTTCTGGATACATAATAGAAATACACTGTTTTCTGAATGGAAACAAGACTGTCACTGCAAACTAGACTAAAAAACTCTCTCAATTAATTATCCGATAAAAAAAAGTCTATTTATACCTGCAAAGTGTTGTCCATGTAATATCCTCTGGCCAATATCTGTTGTCGAATTCCATTGGTAATTAATCCTATGACAGCATGTTTTTGACGATTGTTTAATTAGTAGTAGCTTTCATAAATGTATTGTTTTTCTATATCTTTAATTAGTAGCCCACCACTGGTGGGCTGTGTTTTCCAAATATAATTTCTTTTTTAACTTTCATTTACATATATTTTTTTTAATATTATTCTAACACGCATACATTTATTTACACTCGCACGCACATATATAATTTATTATAATAAGCTTGAATGAAAAGAGATTTATATTTTTTTTAAATTTTAAATTACTTATTTTTACGAATACTAATTTAGAAAAACTTTACTTTCTTTTATAACACTTTTAGTTTGACTTTAAGAAAAAACCCTTCCCACTTTTAATCTTTTATTTCAAACTCTTTTTCGAAAGATTTTTTTTTTATTTTAATAATTTTTTAGACAAAATTATTTTATATACATGTGCCAAATTGGCCTTGGTACACTATATTATAAATTTGCTTAAAAATTCAATTTAAACATTTATTAATATTGACCTTAAAATAATTGCAAAATACAAAGACACTTGATCTCCAAAGTACATTTTTTTGCTAAAATAACAGTCGTCTGTTTGCCCAAATCTCCATATCTTATATATGTGTTTATCAATTCTTTAGTATTTGTAAATTATTATAGTTTAATTTACAACTATCAAAAAATTTTGACTTATTAACATTAAGCACTTCATATAAATTCATTATTACTACTAATCTTTAATTAAATTAGCGATTATGCCTACCATTAATAATTAGGATATTTATCAGAAATTGGGTAATGTCAAATATATGAATGAACAAATTTTGGTCCTTGTAAATCAAATTATAACAATTATTGAAAAAAGTTTGTATTTTATCCATATAGATTTTTACATTGTTTTCAGCATTCCTTAAACTAATACTTTTTATTGTCTTTGATGACCATTTAATATGATTATATTATCATCATAATCATCACTATTTTCAATCATTATGTAATCACTATAGAATTGAATATCTCTTCAAGTTTAATTCAGCTTCTCCTGTCCATATTATGCCAGAAAACTTAATTAGTTTATTCTTTCAGCCATCACACATGTAATCTTTTTCTAAGTCTTTTTACAGTTTATTCCAGCTCCATTATCATTTCCGTGTTTAATGATATCAGTCATACCTGTCTGTTCTTTCACCCATGTATTTCATTTTCATTACGTTTTTAATCTCTTCTTGTTATTTATAACATATATTTTTCCATACTTTACTAAATGATGTCAAGTCTATGCATTGTTCTTCTGTTAAGTTTATAAGTTTCAGATTTGTAAAGCAAAAATTGGTAAGATGCACATATTAAGAAACTTTGTTTTTAAACTCATAGGTATATTTCTTTTTAATACAGTTATTTCTATCACAAATATTCCATATAAAATTAATCCTGTGATTAACTTTATCCATTATATTTATATCAAATATTCAATAATCTGATCAAGGTATTTGTAGTTATAACTTTTTCTAATTCATGATTACCAATGTTTATTTTCTTCTGAGAAAATCAATTGAACACTACTTTAGCTCTTTTAGCATTTATCTTTAGAACCTCCTTTTTACGTTCATCTGATAATTTTTGAAACATTTTCTGAAGATCTAAAGTATTATTTGCAAAAACAAGCATATGATCTGCAAAATCTACATGACTGAAATAATTTCCATTTACTTTTACTCTTTTAATTTTCCATTTTAATCCACAAAAATACTTGTTGTAAGTCTGTTATAAAAAATTTGGAGATATGGTATCATCCTATTTCACATACTCTTGATGCAGTTTGATAAATATTCTTTCGAATATGATAGTATCTTGAGTCTATATGTTATTGATCTAAAATTTTAATCACCATTGAAATGCATATAAAATCAAATGCCTTTTTATAATTTACAAATCCAAAACTCAATGGTAATACTTATTCAGTCATTTTTTTCATAACTTACCTCATTTCTTACATATGATGCATTATATTAAAATTACTTTTAAATCCATTTTGGGTTTTTTACTTTGTTAGAATCCAAAATGTACTGCAATTATAATTATTTTGGTAAAGATATTTTATAAAGAATGGATAGATGACTGATAGATCTATCTATATAATATATATATATATATATATATATATATATATATATATATATATATATATATATATATATATATATATATATATATATATATATATATATATAATCAAAACTACCCCAAATCCAAAATTCAACAGACCAGCATAAAAATATTAAAACTCTACCAAAGGTTTCACTGCTACAAGCAGGCTTCTCAAGTGTAAAGAACTACAAAACTACACAATATATATAATATTAAACATTACTCTCAAATCCATTCACTTCTCATCCACCCTTAATATTAAAGAATTCTTAAATAAATTAATTGCTTCAGAATAATAAATTTTTAATAATAAAGATTCTTTAATTCTTCTTTTGATTTCATTTCTCTCAATAATACAAAAGAAAATTTTGATAGAAAGACTATTCTTGGTGTAGTATATTTTATTCCTTGTTTATTTGTAAGAAGGTTTACATAGGTCAGAGTAGTTTGAGTTTAAATGAAAGAATAAAGGTTCATAAAAGTAGAGTTAAAAATAGATATCTTAGTTCTGCTTTGTATGTCCATGAAAAAGATACAGGCCACACTACTGATTTTGATGAAGCTAAGGTTGTCTTCTTTGAGAGAAATGAAATCAAAAGAAGAATTAAAGAATCTTTATTATTGAAAATTTATTATTCTGAAGCAGCTAATTTATTTAAGAGTTTTTTTTAATATTAAGGGTGGATGGGAAGTGAATGGATTAGTGGGTAATGTTTAATTTTATATATATATTGTGTAGTTTTGTAGTGTTTTACACTTGAAAAGTCTGCTTGTAGCAGTAAAACCTTTGGTAGTGTTTTAATATTTTTATGCTGGTCTGGTTGAATTTTTGGATTTGCGGTAGTTTTGATTATATATTGACTAGTTTAGCTTTATGCTTGTAATGTTTATATATATATATATATATATATATATATATATATATATATATATATATATATATATATATATATATATATATATATATATATATATATTATATATAAACTACTCAACACTTAGACAATCCCAATATCAATAACAATCAACAATTTCAAACTGTTGTTAAGGCAACCTTCTTTTAATAATAAAGTTGGAATCCACCTTTATTAATGGTATAATATATTTATATAGAAGATTAAAGATTGCAACTTGACCACAGACATTGAAATTATTGATGCACAGAAGTTTAAATAAATGCTCTTTGTATCAATAATTTCAATATCTATGGTCAAGTTGCAATCTTTAGTGTCTATACAAGTATAATCAGACCATTAATAAAGGTGGATTCCACCTTCTTTGTATCAATAATTTCAATCTCAGTAGTCAAGTTGCCACTTTTAGTGTCTATATAAGTACATTAGACCATTAATAAAGGTGGATTTCACCTTTATTGTTAAAAGGATGTTGCCTTGACAGCAGTTTGAAATTGTTGGTTGTTATTGATATTGGGATTGTCTAAGTGTTGAGTGGTTTTTAATATATTGTAAGATGTGGCCTTTACATCCCTCCAGTATTATTTCCACACCCTTTGTCCTAATTCGAATCCAAGACCTAACATAATATAATAACATTCTTTACTAAACATTACTTTAATAAAAAATGAAGCCCTATAACTGATAAACTATTAGTTTTTATATACATTTAAACCCCAACTTAATCATACGATAAATATGTATTTGAATTAAACTATAAAACACATATGCAACGACTAAACTTAATAAAAATTATTTCATTAAGTGTGGTTTAAATCTGATACACCACAACAATATGAGGGAAATGAGATCATATAGAGTAAACGCAAGTAAAAAATAAAAGATTATTTCTAAGGAAAAAATAACAAATAAAAATGTTATTGTTATTAACATATCACGAATAATGATGTAAACAATTGACCTAAATCAAAATCTCAAACTTGGTATTCAAAGCCATCAAAAATTACCTTTAATAGAACATCCTCGTTTTAATAATAGGAGAATATAAAAACCAATGACTATCTTCTCCGAATTCAGATAAAAATTTCTCATCTGCTGAACAATCTGCGTGAATTTAAGCATATAATTTAATCTTGCAGTTCAATTAGAAATATCAGCTATCATCGAGGTGAAACAGTAATAGAAATAACTATTTAAATATTCAATAAAGGAATAAAAAAGCATATACAGTCAAAACTAGCCATCAGACGAATTCGAAAGTGAAATCTTCAAAATTAAATTCGAATTATTCAAATTTTCAAAGTGTTTCTAATTCTAAATCATAGATCGAATTAAGGATATTTATGAGTAAAATAAAATATTGCTTTTAATTTATTCAAGAGGTTTTAGTAAAAATATATAAGTAACAATACAGACAACCATGCATTACTAATTGCAAAATCACATCCACTCATGAAGCTATAATTGTCAAAACTGAGATGAAATTGACCTAGTATGTAACATCTATGCTGCAAAACATCAAATTTACTATTAATAAATGTATTGAACAACTCCACACTCCAAAGCAGAAGTTCTAAGAAGGAAAATTATAAGTGACTTGAATGGATATTCTAAAAGACTCACATTATATCATTTATACTTGGAATAGATTAATGAAGATTATTATAATTATTCACTAGGACACTTTCCTTATGAACTTTAAAACTACATATAGGTTGATATCATGAATTTTATTTAGTTGTATATTTTATGAAATCTTTAAGTTCATATATAAGGGATAAATATTATTACCATTATCGCAGATTAAAATAAAATATAGATTGTGACAAGAACTTGCTTGCTTACAAATCCGATCGTCATCGAGGGAACGATAAGATTTTATCTAATACATTGTTATTCCCAACATTTGTGTAGTTATACAGTTATATATTTTTTGTTTGTTAATACTAATATTGTATTTAAATGTTTGCAGTATACTTGACTAATTGTTTCTGCTATAAATGGTCTTTCCTGTCTTTATTATAATTACATTGTATATATAACAGGGGGATTCCATAACATTATTATGATGGATATGAACTTAATCTATCAAGTTATTGAAATAAAACATATTATAAATTTCAATATAATAATTTAGCAAGTAAGAATGATTTAGAAATTCACACTTATAATAAATTTCATTTTTGTTAATATGGGCATCAACAGCCTATTCTTTATAGGGGATAAAGGTTTGGAGTAATAATTAAAATAAACTACAATCCAAGAGGAACCACAAATGTTAAATTAATTATTTTATATTTTGTTATAAACTTTATTATTAAAATGTTACTTATTGTAAACATATTTGTTAAATATAATTTCAATTGGTCATATCTTATCACAAACCTACACATATTTTTACAGAGTTACACAGATTTTCACGCATTCACACCTATTCTCATATACTCACGCATGTTTATGCATACCAGCATTTTAAGTGATATTGACAGACCCTGAACTAGATGACTATGCAAATTCTCTTTGAGTTTAAAAATTTAGAGTAACGGAAACGAAAAGTGTTAGGGAAGACGTGAGTGTATGTATGTATATCGTTTAACACGTATTTGAATATAAAGCCCTCATCTCACAGGAATGAAGTATTTTAATATGTATTTTAGTGTATAAGCCAAGGATGTTAGATGAAATGTCTTACCCAATGTGATGATCTCGTTAACCTCTTGTCATGCAAAATAAATTCCCGTTCAGTTACATATGGTGCTAACAATTGGGAATTTAGAATCCTAAGTTAATATTCCACTTTGTTACATATAATATATTAAGCTACAATTCAATAATCAATAATAAAAACAACAAAACAAATATTTATTTATAATTTTTTTTTTTTTGGTATGGCAAATTGAACTTGAATGGCGAAATTACTTACGAGTAAAAATCATATAAAATAAATGATAGTCAATCGGTTAAAATGCTTTAATATGGAGATAATAAATATTAAAATAAATGGTCAAAGAAAATAATAATTCATGTGAACATTTGGCAAGAATAGTAAAAATGTTAGTGACGATGAATATTTCCATCATGTACATTATTATCAGAAATATTTATCACAGTTTAAAAGTAGAAATAATAATTAATGTAATAAATAAAAATAAAATAGTAGAAAAATACATGATTACAAGAAGTAAAATCAAAATGGTACGATCAGAAACGAGTATTGAAAAAAAAATGAAATTGAAATACAGGCGAAATCAATAGATAAAAAATGGAAAGTGTTATTTTAAAAGATATAAAAATAGAACAGGATCTTAGGGTATCTGGAGGAGGACCACAGTAGAAATTATTTAATCCGCAAAAATTACTAAAATTCCAAATAAACCAATGAAAGAGAAAGGAAATGCTAATGATGTATCATTTAATCAAATGATGATAATGATGCAGCAAATGTTTATCAAGATGAATAAAATAGACCACCTACAACTTTATAACCCAATAATGCCTTTTAACCTTAACAAAAAAATCACCTTATGGGAAGCATACAATATAATCAACTATAATCAACAACCCATCAAAACCAGCCTAAAAGTAACCAACCAAAGACTCATTTCACACTTCAAAATATGGAGTCTGGAACCCAAATTCCTTGACTTCATCATTAAAATAAATCTTAATGCGCTTCCCACGAATTGGTTCCTTTATCATCGAAGAGGTTTTACCAGCATTGATCCTATATGTGGTCTGTGTGCTCGTGAAGATGAAACCATAGACCATATTATACACCGGTGCTCAAGACTTAAAACACTGAAAGATATAATTATAATTAATTCCAACATAAGACCTGATATGATTTTCTCACTTGAAAATGCCATTCATAATGGGCTTTTTTCAATAATAAGGCTTTCTACCTTTGTCCTTTATTCTATATGGATAGTGAGATGTAAAACTCTCATGGAATTACCCCCGCCACAAATCATACCATTGTTTTATCAAACGCTCAAAAAAATCAAGAAACGTGACCAGCTCCTGGCCTCCAGTAAAGTCTTTGATGACACCTGGTCTTTAACTGCTCTTTCCTTTTCCTGATTATCAACTCCCACCTACCCAGCATTATAGAATAGGAAATTCTAAAAGAAAATATTCATGTTTGTATAAAAAATGCTTATTCCATTAAACAGGTTCTTAGAATCTCATCACTATACCTAACCACATAAGAGTATAACAATTGTACTCTCATAACAAAATCTAGCCAGATGACAAATAGAACATTATACAATCATATTATTGTACAATTTATTCATTTATCTATCCTTTATTAGTATGTAATCACTATTTATTATTAATAAAATTTTTGTTGAAATGAAGATGAATAAAATGATGGATAATATGAAAACATATAAAAGCATATCAACTGCAAATGATGGATAATAGATAATGTAACAATCGATTTACCAAAAAAAATAGATAATCTAAAAATTGAACTCAAAGCTGAAGTATCACAACTCCAAAACGATATCAGTAACAAAATATAACAATTTGAAATGGTTATAGAAGAAAAAGACTGTAAATGCGAGAAAGGATTTGCAAGTTTGGAAGGAAAATTTGAGAGTAAAATGGATATAAGATATATTGGAAACGGAAAAAAATATATGAAAATTTTGAAGGTAAAATTCATCAAAATCAAAAAGAATACCAAAGCGATATCAGTGAATGAATGAATAATATCCATATAGAAATCGATCGCTATAAAAAAGAACAAGATACTAAATTAGATACTCATGAAAAAAATGTCAATCAATGGAAAATGATTATCAATGTCTTAACATGAAACAAAACTTGCTGGAAACCGAAATAAAGCAAAACAAAAACAGTATTGAAATTTTATTGAAAAATCATACTAGCTTATTAAACCAAATAGAAACAGTAATACTTCAGTATATCAAACAATTAGACATTTAGAAGGCAGATACGATAGGCAATTAGATGAAGTGAAAGAAAAACAAGGTCGAAAATGTCAAAATGTTAAGCTTCCCGAATATGATGAAATCGAAACAACAATGGACATGTTGATTTGTATCTTAGAAACTGTCAACAGAATTGATGATAAAAAAAATTAAGATTGGAGATCAATATGATTCGGATAATAATATCAAATGCATGCATCCAATGCAGAATAATAATAAAAATATATTTTACCCAAGTAAAAAAAATATAAGTAGCCGCACCACCCAATCAATTATAAATGTTCACAACAAAGCAAGTAACACTCAGAATCACAAATTCGAAGAACCAAAAGACAAACCAAGTCAATTAGCTCCAATTATTTTTTCATAAATCCATAATTATGCTCATGGGAACACCCATTGGTTTAGAAAAAGATCAAATAGACATTTATCAAATAATAATAATAAAGAGCACAAAACATGACAAAAATAAAAAGAAACCAAACAATAAATCAAGATTATGGCAATACTTACATTAAAACACCACCCAATAAGTAAAAGGTCTTATATTTCATAAATTGTGTAACAACTATGAGGGCTCATTTACCCTCATTAGACATACTAGTACAAAAGCTTAATAAGCTTATAATTAAAATAAACCCATAGGATTATGACCAATGTATGTAAACCAGACCACGAGAAAACGTAATAACCCCTTTTTTTTAATTTAAAAAGATTTAGACTATTATTTTATGAGAAAGATAATGATGAAGGTAATTCTTGAAATATAAAAGGCAAACCTTATCATAGAAGAGTATACAGGACCATTGGTGATTTCCCAATGACTACCAAATACTGGAATAGTCAATGCTATCAGTACAAACCAAATTATCCCTTAAAAATTTCAGGTAAAACATTTACAAAAAAAACCCCACATACGCTATATTTTTCAAAAAAAATCATGTTACATAAACTCTGTTTGTGTTTTCATATCAAGCTCATGCCACCATTATACTATTAACAACCATTATACAATGCTGAGACATTGTGCAACCATGCAAGGATATTGGTAATAAATTATAAATAATGATCATCAGGCAGTAATAACCTTTCCGAAAGTAAACTTTCTATGTTAAAGGTTTGATTGCATTAAAGTCTTATTTTTTTATTAAAACTAGAACAAAATTAAAATACTTTTGTAATAATTATACTTGGTTTAAACTTCAGTGCTACATTATACGTTATTATCATTATCATAATCATACTTGTTTGGCTAATATTGTATATATTTGAATTTAATCATTTTATTCGAATGTACATTAAATACATATAAATATTAATTTTTGCACAAATTAATATTCTGTTATATATTGGAGCAGTCAAAATTTTCCATTGTAATATATATTCATTATTTTAAAACAATATTTCTTTTAAAATACCTTTACAAATATTATTAAAACTATATATGTTTTATTAAAACAGCTGCAATTTTATTTTTATATTTTTTATGCTATTCATATATATATATATATATATTGAACCAGATATCTGATTCAATAGTTTTATTACCAAAAATTTAAAAAAAACTTTTAATTTTCGTTAAACTTATAAGGTTCAAAAAAATTTTTTATTTAAAAACGGTACGTCTATTAAAACACATACTCATTTATATTTAATTAGGTCATTTTAATTTTTTTTTATAGAATTGATTTTAAAATAGTTTTCTTTCACCACTTGTTTTTAATCAATTTGATTAAAAACAGTAAAGTGGAGATTTAATTTTGTGTTGTTGTTTTTGTTTAAAATAATCCCTGGTTAGAATTCTTTATTAGATTGAATTAGTAATAAATTGAAAGTTGCCAGTCTTTCACATGCACTTAATGTTGTTTCTCAGACAGCTAATCAGGTGTTAAACAGTGGTCTTGAAGAGTGCTGTTTAATACCTGATTAGCTGTCTGAGAAACAACATTAAGTGCATGTGAAAGACTGGCAACTTTCAATTTATTACTAATTTAATAACAACATGTGATTTATACAAATATTATTTATTAGATTGAGTGGAGATTGAGATTTACCCTGCCCTAAGGCATAGAATTTAACAACAGGAAAGGTTTTTATGGGAAATGTAGCATGGTATAAAATGACCCTGCAAATTTTGGGAATAGTTTACTTTTATTCTTGGCTAACACACTGCTTCAAAGTGAGAGTCAGTAATCTTTTACACACTTTGATTAGAGCCTGCTGAGATTCATAGTGTTTTGGGTAGCAGTTCAGACATTTAATTCCTTTTAAAAACTTGCAATTGTTAAAAGACTTAGTTGCTTTACAGGATGTCAAAATATGCTACTCTACATGTTGTCATCATCAATATGCCATGCTAACTTAACCAAAGGATGAATCCCTAACTTTCAATTCTCCTTCAGTCATGCCATGAATATCTAAAAGAAACCAGATCCCCAACTTTCCATTATCAAAACACCTGAAATATGAACTGAGCTAGAAGTCCACATTCTACGTGAACTTTGCTTTATCTAAGGTAAATATTTTTTTTATTCTTGCCAGGGTAACTTCTTTTAGTTAAATCTCCACTCAATCTTAAACATAAATCTGTATTCTTAATCATTATTTAACCTCATATTTATTAATTTATTAGCTGTATTTGTTTTTTGTTGTACTTTGCTATGTGTCATGGAATCTTAGTTTTAAGATTCCAAGTTTGCTTTCAATTTTACTTATCAGAGAGTTTCTAGTGAGTGTATATTTTTATATGTTTAATATATCTCTATTTTTCTGTCATACTTTTTTATAAATGCTTTAGCAGACTTGTGTAATTTTAAATTAGCTCACCTGTATTTATTTTAGTATCCACTTATTGATTTAAAATACTGTGTTTGCACTTATGCAAACTGAAAAATCTTTTGGCTGGAAATATATCATGTTTATTGTTCTAGTGTTCCATATTTGGAGATTTCATTTCTTCTTTTCTTATGTCTCTGAAATAGAAAACTGGAATTGATGTTCTTTGTAATTTATAAATTGCCAGCAGGAAGATAATATTTATCCCCTTGTAAATTACAGGTGGAAGAGAGTTTCTTTCTACTAAAGTATTTAATGCTTTAATATTTTCTGCTCATATGCACTCTCTGATAAATCTAGGAACATTTAAACTTAGTTTGCTAGATTTATTTTTGTCTTTTATGTGTGACTAAATTTTATCAGAGCATGTACTCAGAACTTTGTAGATTTATTTGTAATTATAATTAGTTCACTCTCTTGAAATGCTTGGGCAGATTGGACTGCTTTTCTAAGTATTTATTTGTCTCCTATTGAGACCTTTATTTATTATTAATTTTGGCCACTCATTGGGTTGGAGATTCACCAGTTTTAAATGTCTGTTTACCCTTTCATCCTATATTTAATATTTCATTAATTTGAAATCATTTATGTCGGAGTATTTTCTAATTTTATTATTTCATTAAATTGGAGATGTAAATTTCCTCCCATTTATCGACATATTAATCATATTTTTTGTTGTTTTTTGGGGTAATCCATCATCTTTGATTTAAATGTAGTTAAGATGCAGATTCTACTGGTAATATGACATTCTTGGTCCTGACACATTCTTCTAGGCCTAGAAATGCTTGCTGGTGCTGGTTTTATTGATTTATTTCAAGAGTGTATTGTTTTCATACCTGTGAATTGAAACAGCATTGTGGTGAATTCTCTGCTGGAAGAAATTTGTTCTCTTTCTTTTAATGCTCTATTAGAAGATCAGTCTGTCATCCAGAGCATTGAATTTTAGTCTTTCGGGTTTACATCTGAGCTAATCTATTTCTTGTGTTATAAACGTATACTTCATTATTTATATTCCTCTTAAATAAAATTTTAAAACTGTTTAAACTTAATTTGGCTGACATTTGTCTTAGTGCTTTTATTTCTCAATTGTCTAAACAATATTTAAGATTTCTTGTTTCTCCCTAAATCTATTCAGTGCAAACCACCATCCTCATCCATTTTGATCGCAATAAATAAATTTTCCAGATACATATTTATCTGGTAGTGCCCTCTGTGATTGGGATGAATAGAGTGTTTGGTACAATATATATATATATATATATATATATATATATATATATATATATATATATATATATATATATATATATATATATATATATATATATATATATAAATCATATTAATAGTGTTTTATTAGCAAATAGTTATAATTACAAATTTATAAAAAAAAGCCTTATTTCAAGCCCAAAATAGACAAAATAGGAAACAAAAAGATGATAAGTCAGCTATTAGGATTTGTGTTCCATATGTAAAAGGAACTACAGACAGTATCGGATGTATATTAAAACACTATAATATAGATACAGCATTTTCTGCTCATCAAAAGATCAGCAATATAATAACCAAGCCTAAGGATTCAATCCCTCTTGAATCTCATGGTGTCTATCAAATCTCATGTAAAAATTGTAAAGCTTCTTACATAGGTATGAGTAATCGTCGCATCAGTGTTAGGAGAGATGAGCATGCTAATGCAGTTAAACAACACTCATCATCATCAGCACTCTCACTCCATACTATAGATTCAGGTCATAAAATAGATTTTTCTAGTACCAGGATCATATCCAGATGTGATAATCTCTACCAATGCAAAATCAGAGAAGCCATTGAGATACTTAAAAGGCCAGATTGTATCAATAAGCGAGATGATACGTGCAAACTTCCTCCTATTTGGAAAGATTTCTTTAAAAAACATTATTAAATTTAACATTTTTGCTATTGGTGGGATTTTTAATGTTTTATTCAAACCAGTGATTGTAGCGCCTCTACAACCATCTTTCTACCTTTTTATAACTCTGTGGATGGCTTGTGTGACCAAGTCGAAACGTCAGTATATTGATATTAAATGTTTTTAACACGGATGAACCCGCAAAATATGTATTTTATATATTTAACCCGTGCAAATCTTCGTTTTAACATATATATATATAATGCTTGATGTGATGTACTGTAGCTTCTCCTTAAACGAAGTCAAGAATCTCTCAGAAGTTATGCCCAGAGAAAACTGTTAGCTATTTTATTTTACATACCCCAATCTTTTCCTAGCATCCCACTGAGGATACCAGTAGCAGAAACAGGTGTGGGGTTGGGGATATTCTGCAAAGCTTGTTAAGATCTTATTTGTGAGCTCTATATATAAGATTTGTAATACAAGCTTATTAAATTAGGTCATGTGACATCTCAATTGAATTTTTGTTATATATATATGTGTGTGTGTGTGTGTGTGTGTGTAAGTGTGTGTATAGTTAGGGCAAATGTTACCTAATTGACACATTATTTTGCTTTAATTTCATTTTATTAAAGACGGTTTCTCCCAAAAACATGATTTATAAAACATTTTTCCTCCACCCGCAAAACATTCATTTTGATATATATATATAATACTCAAATTTATGCAAAATAAATTTATTTTTATTAATAGAATATTATTACTGATACTGAATAATAAAAAACTTCATAACATAGAAAAAAGGCAATAATGTTAATAATTTATAATTCATATTTTAATTTTTAAAAAATGTTTCATTATTTATTAAATAAATGAACTAAAATTATATCATATATAACTTTTTACAGCTTTGGTTTTGCTTTATCGTCAACAGTTAGTTCAGCAATGAATAATTGGGCTTCAACCACTACTTCTAAAAATTCATTAGCAGAGGTAATTGCCATTGAAATGAAGGTTTCCTACAATAACTTTATTAAATATTAACATAAAATTAAATTATATATATATATATATATATAACACTTTATTATTAAACTATATACAAATATTTATCTATCTGCAATAGAATAAATTATAGCCAATACAATACTAAAACGATAATTATAATGGTAAGATAAGTTGTTTTAATTTAAAGTTTAACGTTATGGACATGTAATCAAAATTTGAAGAGTGACATATTCTAAAATAGTCATGATGAATAAACTAAAGAATCGAGCATTTGAATTATTTTAAAAAAATGTTGTTGACATGCTAATCAGATTTGAGTGGATGATGCCTGGTGGTTTACCTCCAGTATAAATAAAAGTATTCAGAGGTGAAGTGTTTTCTTCTTGTAGTCATGGGGAAATGCAATGGTCTTGAAAAGTGTCTGCAGGTTGTAAATTTTATAACACTTCAGTCTGATTATTCATGGCTCATAAATAAAAATATTAACCGTATTAACTGCTATGTTTATATAATGATACCACAAATATATATAAAGTATTATTATTAAAGTTTAAAATATTAAATAAAACAGTAATGATTAAAGCATGTTTTCATTATAAATGGCAGGTGCCTGAAATATCCATTAAAAATAATGTGAATGGCCAAACAATTCCGTTCTATTGTATTGAATTTAAACATTTGATCAAATAATTATTAAATTGTCAGCTTAAAATGGCAGCTCTCAGATAGAAAAATAATAATAATAAAATAAAAGTTAGTAGTGTAGTGAGAGATACAAAAGTAGAGAAAACAGCAAACATTTAAAAAATTATTTTAGTTAAACAATTTATATATGTGTGTGTGTATGTGATGTGGTTAAAAGAAAAGATAAGATCTATACTAAATAAATAAATAATTGTAAGTAGTCTTATAAAAGTAAATGTATAAAACAGCTATGACAGAGGTAATAAATAAGCAAGCAGATAATATTAGACGGACTGTGGTGTAGGAGATCAGATGAACAGTAGGAGATCAGATGAACACACTAATTAAATGAAAAAATAAATTATATATATATATAATAGGCTGCAGAAAGGAGTTATCTATTAACTAAAAAGAAACCCTTTGATTCCTCTTGGAGACCTTAAAGGAACCGAGCAGGGCAAATTCATAATGTCCACTCCATACGTTATTGTTGTTGCAGCTGTTATTACTGTGTGATTATTCATATAGTATATAAACATGGATGGGCTGCTCACCAACATGTATTAGCCAGTATGGTGCATTTATTGACTTTTTACCTCTAAGTTTAAAATCAAGAAACACCATGGTCTTTTTTCTCAGTTGCCTGATAAGGCAGAATGAATGTTTGTGTAAATGATGAATATTTTTCCAATATATACAATTATGACAGACAGAAATTAATCATGTCCCCTATTCCCAGGAGGCTGTAAAGCCACCAACCAAGGCAGCAGTAGGTGGCCAAAGGTGGATGGTGCTAAGAATCCCCTGAATGCAGATCCAGGCTGCCATTTGATAATGACTTTTTATATAGTTACTTACAACTGCAGATCACTTTCAAGTGAAGGAAGATTGCAAGAATTAGAAGAAAAAACTGCATTATATTGAATGGAACATTATTGGACTTTGTGAAGTTAGAAGAAAAGGTGAAGAGACAATTGATTTAAAACTGGACATGTACTCTATTATAAAGGTACAAATATTGGAAATACAAGTGGAGTAGGATTCATTATAAATAAAAAGTGGAAAAACAACATTGTGGAGATTGGTGGTATATCGGACAGACTGGCAAAATTAGTTATACAACTTAATAGCAGATACCAAATGCAGATAATTCAGGTTTATGCCCCAACAAGTTCTCATAGTGATGAAGTAGCAGAAGATTTTTGTATGGATGTACAAAGGCTTTTGATTAGAGTAAACAACATTTTAAAATTTTTATGGGAGACTTTAATGTTAGAATTGGTAAAAAAATGAAAGATGAAAATGTTATAGGTAATTTTGGTTATAGTAATAGAAATGAGAGGACATAGACTTGTGGAGTTTGCAGAAAAAAATTTATATTATGAATTCCTTTTTTTGAGAAAAATATTAAAAGGAAATGGACATGGAAGAATCCAAATGAAGGTACAGCAGAATTGGATTATATTTTGACTAACAAAAAATACATATTTCAAGAAGAAGTGATCTTCGATTAGTAAAATTTAAGATATGTATTAATGCAAGACTAGGGAGACAAAAATTATTAAGAAAGACAATATTTACAGTTGATATCCCCAATCTTCAGAAACATTCTAATGAATTTAAATTAGAACTTAGAAATCGGTTTCAAGTATGAATATGATTCAGATTTGAATGAAATTAATATGAAAATAACTGATACACTTTTAAAAACTGCAACAACTATAGCTGGTAGAAAAAAGTAGCAATTGATCAATAAAATTTCTACTGAGACTAGAGAATTTATGAAGAAAAAAAAGAAATATTGAGATATGCAAAAATGATGCATTAAAAAGGATTGAATATCTCGAATTTTGTAAAATAGTGCGGAAAAGCGTTGAATATGATATAAGAAAGTATAACTGTGAACTAGCAAGGAAAGCTTTAGAAGAGAATAAAAGTCTCAGAAGTGTAAAACAACATTTTGGTATTGGTAGGAAATTTATATCTGCAATAAGAAAAAAAGATGGAATTATTACTAAAAAGAGAGATAACATCATGAAATGGGTAGAAGACTTCTATCAAGAATTATATAATAACAAAGAACAAGTACCTCCTATATCTCTTACATCTTCCGACTTGCCCAGAATTTTAAATGAAGAACTGAGGTATGCAAATAAATGTATGAAGAAAGGAAAGTCTCCAGGTAATGATGGAATTATAATTGATATATTAAAAGAAGCAGGTGAAGAAATAGAAATTTTTTTAGCAAAGTTATATACCAAATGTTTAAGTGGTAAAGATGTACCAGATGATTGGAATAATGCAGTATTAATATTAATATTTTAAAAAGGTGATAAAAAAGATATTAGAAATTACAGACCTATCAGCCTTTTATTAGTTTTATACAATTTGTTTACCAAAATAATTACAACTCGTCTACAGAGAACAGTGGATTTCCTACCAACCAAGAGAACAAGCGGTATTTAAAAGTGTTTTTAGTACAGTTGATCATATTCAGGTATTGAGAAAAGTTATAAAAAGAACAATATGAATATGAGTTGCCATTATGCTTTAGATTTTTACATTATGAAAAGGCATTCGATTCTATAAACATTTCTTCAGTGATTGAAGCATTAAATCATAGCTCCAGGACATTGTCATATTTTAAAGAATATTTATAAAAATACAACAGCAACAATTAGATTACATAATGATAGTATAAAAGTCAACATTGAGAAGGGTGTAAGACAGGGTGACTCCATATCTCCAAAACTTTTTTACAGCAGTGCTTCATTCTTATGACGGACATCTGACATCTTAACTCGAGTTCTTATGTAAAATATTCGTTTGACAGGTATTGATTAGGTTTTAAAAGTTCTGTAAGATGGTGCCCTCTTCCGAATTATTTTACAAGTAAAAAATAAAAAAAAACGCATTTAAACCTAAACAAAGAAAGAACATTAGTTGTGATTGGTTGTTAGATGCTCTCAGCCGAAAAAGACATTCTGATTGGTGGAAAGAACAAAGAAACGTGATCAAAGAAAATAAAGAAAAACGCTGAGATTTTCATTTGAATATGATTTAAAGTATTATAAAAGTATATTTTGAGAAATTAAAATTATTTTCAGAGAGAATACTAAAAAAACAAAATTATTTTCGAAAAATATTGAAGATTTTAGTAAAAATATTTAAGATTTAGTAAAAAGAAATATTTATTTTCTATAATGTAAAAGTCGATTTTGTTTATATTATAGTTTTATGTTGCAAAATTGAATATTTTAGAATAAATAAATAGAATTTATTTTTGAAAGAATTTGTCTCTTCATAACCTGAAAAATTAGTAATATACTTTTTATAAACGTATCTGAGTTGAATTTAATATTATAGGAAATATGTTTTAACAATAGGTTGTCTTCAGTTTGTGAGTTGGAATTAAAGATTTGATTTTATCATAAAAATATAATTAGCGGTTTAAAGGTTAATATGGTAAGCTAAATGAGTGAAAGTAAATGGAGATTATTTAAGTCATTTAGATTTTTAGATGATGTAGTTGTTTTTGAAAATAATACTTTAGAGCTAAAGGAAATGTTGCAGGAGTTATCAGATGAAAGTAAGAAAGTAGGACTAAAGATAAATGTCAAAAAGACTAAAGTAATGTTTAATGGATTTTTTCAATATATGAAAATAAAGATTGATTATGATGAATTAGAAGAAGTTAACAATCCCAAATACTTAGGTCAAATTATTAATGCAGATGGAAACCTAATGGATGAAATTAATCATAGAATTAAACTTGGTTGGAATGCTTTTGGTAGAAATAACTTGATACTAAAATAAAATATGCCTATGTGTTTGAAAAGGGAGCTTTTTAATAAATGTGTTTTTCCAGTTCTTACTTATGAATCTGAGACTTGGACACTTAATAAAAGAGCAATACAGAGACTTCAGACCACTCAAAGAAATGTGGAAAGATGCATGTTGGGAGTAAGAAGAAGAGATCAAAAACACAATATATGGGTAGAGAACAAGCAGGTGTTGCTGACCTCATTGAAAAAAATAAAAGACTGAAGTGGAATTAAGCTGGACATGCTGCTAGAAGAGATGATAATAGATTGACAATTGAAATCTTAAACTGGATTCCAAGAGATTGTAAAAGACCCAGAAAGAGACCACATGTAAGATGGATGGATGAAATAAAAAAGTGTGCAGGGGTGATGTGGAGAAGAGAAGATAAAGATCAGAGAAGATGAATTGAACTTAGAGAGACCTTCATCCTATAGTGATTGATAATGGTTGATGATGATGATGATAATATATAATAAATTAGGCAAGACAAAAATGATAGTAATATTAAAACAATAGTAATACTATCATTAAAGAAATATAATAGAATTAAACAGTGTAAATGATTATTAAGACAATAGTGAAAATGAAAGCCAGGATAAAAAATTAACAATGTTCACAGTGAGGAATAACAAAAAAAAATCAAACCAAAAAATAGAAAAAATAAGAGTCATAGATCACATGATCCATTCTCTTAAGCTTGTAAGTTATAAACAATGAGGATTGCCAATTCCTCTACAAGCTTGTAGAGGAATTGGCAATCCCCAAAGAATAGAAAGACTTGAATAATGGTGACGTCTTACTCATGATGACTAAAATTTTTAAAAAAACTTTAAAAACCAAAATGAAGAGCTTAAAATTCAAAATAGGGAGTAAGTTAAAGATCTTCAAAAACAAAATAAGGTATTTAAAGAGCTTAAAACATACAATGAAGAGGTTAAAAAATCAGGAAAGGGGAACAACCAAAGATCTGAAAAATCAAAATAACAAAACAAACATGAAGTTAGAAGATTAAGTTAAAATGCTTGAAAAAGTAGAACAGCAGATTAAACTAAGATTCAAAAAATTGAAAGAAAAAATTATAAAATAAATGAGATTAAATTGAAACAGCATACTGAGAAATTGAAATAGTGCAGAAAAAATAGAGCTGTTACAGCAAATAGTGTCAGAATCTAAGCTAGAAAATGAAAGATTAGACAGAATAAGAGAATAGAAATTAATAATTTAGCAGTGAAAATAGACAAGGTAATGTTTTAAGATAGGAATAATGAAATGCCTAGAGAAATTAGCAAAATAGGCTTTAATAATTATGCACAGGAGAGTATAGATACAAGCATACAAATACTAAATAATAACCTTGCTATAGTTAATGAATTTCTTAGAATAAAAATATTTTCAGGACACATAGGTGAAGCTCCTATATATCATATAAATGGTCTGTAAAGATATTTCATCTTGATTTAGTTAAGTGAGTAGGCGATGATTACAATTGCACACATCCATCTATTTACAAAACCAATAACTTTTAATGGATATAAGCAAGCTTTATTAGCTAGCTACTGCAGTAAGAGATGTCAAGAGAATATAAGACTCCAGGTGTTGTAAGATCTATGACAACCAAAGACAGGTAGCAAAAATAATGCATTGATGGCTAGCCCACTATCTGAAAAAGTTATTTGGATAATGTTGATAATTTTCCTCATAGTTTAAGCAAATGCTCATTGGAACAGATTGAATGGCCAAATTACTAAGTGCTTTCGGTAGATCAGACCTGTTTATGAGGCTAAAGATTAGATAATTTAATTGCCATCCTAAAGAATCTACAATAAATGCCATAATGTTGCCAGGGGACCAATTTTTGGAGAGTATCTAGACAAAGTCAGTTTTCCAGCAGTCCTGAAAAAAAAAAATCTTTAGCTAACCAAAAGTGAGTCAGATCTTATTCATTTAACATAATATGAGAGACCAAGGGATAATTCATAATTTCTTAGCATGAGAAATATCAGAACAAAGAAACACCTGGTAAAAATTAATCTTTAATCAAGATGGACCAGCAGGCTTGATCTTGTATAGAGACCTCAAAGATTGTGTAATTGGAAAATGATTAGAAATAGAAAATGTTTTATAATGAATATGAATAGAATTTTTATTAGCATCTTCATAAACCTTTGATACAGAAAATAAATGTAAATAATAATTATAATGAGTATAAATCATAATAATGAGATCCAAAAATTTTATGAGTAACCCAACTCATAAGTCAGTGCTTTGAACATAGCAGAGCATGATGAAATAAAGAAATAAGCAGAAAACATTAAAATAACACATTTAATGTGAGAAATAAAAAAATAAAAATAATAATAAAATTATCATTTCTTAATGTTCGTGTTGAGTAATGATGAGTAAAAAAAAAATTATAGATAAAAGTATGTGTGCATAATGAGTTTATGTAGGAATTTCAAATTATATTTTGTGTTTGATTAAGCCATTCCTTTGCGGAGATATTGATCTACAGATAGGTATGTGTGTAAAACCCATTAATGATGATGATGATGCATCAGTAGAAAAAAATCCCTAATATCATTAACAGTGTAACTGGAAAGAAATTTCAAGTGGGTTAATAAGGAAAAAATGTAAGTTGAATGTGTAGTAGAGATATTACTACCAATCACAGATTCCAAGTCCATGTTTTTAACCTGTAATATGCACAAAATATGGTCCATGCTGTAGTCATGACTTCCACAAGAAATTAAATATGGTTTAATTAACACAGAATCGATCTGCATGTGTATGCAAAGTTCTTAAGTTGGATACCTTTCTATGTGATTACTCATTGTGAATTTTCCCTTCCCGATATTTATCTATCTATAAGAAAAATATATTTTTTTATTATTAAAAATTATAATGTAAAGATATGAGGCTTATATTTCAATAGAAGTAATAGATTAAATCGTACACTAATATGCAGCTAAAGAGAAATGCTGAAGATAATTTTTTTATTTCCAGTTGTAGTAACAAAATAATGCTGAGTATTTTCAAGAGTTACAATACTCTCATATTCATAGCCGGGATAGTATATATATATATATATATATATATATATATATATATATATATATATATATATATATATATATATATATATATATATATATATATATATATACATTACAAGCATAAAGCTAAACTAGTCAATATAAAATCAAAACTACCCCAAATCCAAAATTCAAGCAGATCAGCATAAAAGTAATATTAAAACACAAGCTAAGGTTTCACTGCTACAAGCAGACTTCTCAAGTGTAAAGAACTACCAAAAACTACACAATATATATAATATTAAAAACTACCCACAAATCCAATCACTTCCCATTCACCCTTAATATTAAAAGAACTCTTAAATAAGTTAATTGCTTCAGAATAATAAATTTTCAATACTAAAGACTCTTTAATTCTTCTTTTGATTTCATTTCTCTCAAAGAAGACAACCTTAGCTTCATCAAAATCAATAGTGTGGCCTGTATCTTTTTCATGGACATACAAAGCAGAACTAAGATATCTATTTTTAACTCTACTATTATGAACCTTTATTCCTTCATTTAAATTCAAACTACTCTGACCTATGTAAACATTCTTACAAAATAAACAAGGGATAAAATATACTACACCAGAAATAGTCTTTCTATCAAAAACTTCTTTTGTATTAGTTAATAAATTATTCAATGTAACACCCCTTTTTCCAAGCAATTTTCTTATTTCCAAACAATTTACTATTTCTCCACACAATTTTATAAGAAGACAATTTAAATGGCAAAGAAATAAAATTATATTTTTCCTTTAACCTTTACATCCTTACAAATATTACTAGTAAATAAAATACTTTTAACAAATTTATCAGAGTATCCAACACTCAAGTAATCTTTATAAAATTGATATTTCTGAAACAAAGCTACCCCACTAGAATTATTTAATTTAATATTCCTATGACAATAATTCCTTAAAGCAGCTACTTTATGAGATACAGACTGATAGCTATCAGGTTTAATTATAGATCTTAATACTTTACTTTTAACTAAATGACTGCACAATAAACAATTAGTTTCTACATTTCTAATCACCAAAAGATCTAAAAATTTTAACTAACCAAAATCTAACCTCCTCCTTCTAACACAAATTTTATAGAAGGATCAAAATAATTAAACTCATTTACAAATTCCTTCAATTTATCATTCGCAACTACAAATAAACAATCATCAACATATCTGACAAATAATTTTACATATAAACAATTCTTTTTAATAATAATTTCCTCTTCCATATAACTAATATAAACTGAACATACTAAAGGAGAAATAATATAACCTATTATCCACCCTTCCTTAATCTTATAAAAATTACCTTTATAAGTAAAATACATAGAATCTTCCAATAACAAAAGCAAATCTTTAATTACCTTAATTTTATTTTTTGATAAAGAACTTTTCTTAATCAATACAGACAAAAGAACATCAATACTGCTTAACCTATTAACAGACTGATACATATTTTCAATATCTAAACTTCCAAATACCCAATTACTTTCCATTTTAAAATTATTAATCTTATCAAAAGCCTCAAAAGAAGAAGAAACTGTGTACTGACCAAAATCAACAAATTATTTTAAAAAATTATTCAAGAATCTAGAAATACCCTCTACAACACTACCTGTAAAATTGTCTTCTTATAAAATTGTGTGGAGAAATAGTAAATTGTTTGGAAATAAGAAAATTGCTTGGAAAAGGGGTGTTACATTGAATAATTTATTAAATAATACAAAAGAAGTTTTTGATAGAAAGACTATTCCTGGTGTAGTATATTTTATCCCTTGTTTATTTTGTAAGAAGGTTTACATAGGTCAGAGTAGTTTGAGTTTAAATGAAAGAATAAAGGTTCATAAAAGTAGAGTTAAAAATAGATATCTTAGTTCTGCTTTGTATGTCCATGAAAAAGATACAGGCCACACTATTGATTTTGATGAAGCTAAGGTTGTCTTCTTTGAGAGAAATGAAATCAAAAGAAAAATTAAAGAGTCTTTATTATTGAAAATTTATTATTCTGAAGCAATTAACTTATTTAAGAGTTCTTTTAATATTAAGGGTGGATGGGAAGTGAGTGGATTTGTGGGTAGTTTTTAATATTATATATATTGTGTAGTTTTTGGTAGTTCTTTACACTTGAGAAGTCTGCTTGTAGCAGTAAAACCTTAGATTGTGTTTTAATATTATTTTTATGCTGGTCTGGTTTAATTTTGGATTTGGGGTAGTTTTGATTTGATATATATATATATATATATATATATATATATATATATATATATATATATATATATATATATATATAGATAGATAGATAGATAGATAGAGAGAGAGATAGATAGATAGATAGATAGATAGATAGATAGATAGATAGATAGATAGATAGATAGATAGATAGATAGATAGATAGATAGATAGATAGATAGATAGATAGATAGATAGATAGATAGATAGATAGATAGATAGATAGATAGATAGATAGATAGATAGATAGATAGATAGATAGATAGATGTGGAAATTCAAATTTGTGTAAAATTAGACTTGATAAGCATCAGAGAGTCCACTTTCTGGAGGGAGGGAAGGATGATTTTTTTGCTATTAATAGCATGAGTGGAATTGGCTATGTAGTATGCTTCCCTAATCTTTTGCCTTGAATTGTCTCTCTCTCAATATGCTAAATGTCTGCTGACAATAAAATGAATACAAGCCTGATTAATTTCTGATGCTCAAGAAAGACTGGGCTGCAATCTGATTTGGCACTGTCCTCTTATATGTGCAATTATACTGTGACAAACTGGCAACAAAAGTCTGGAAGGACTCACCAAAATAAATAGAATCACACCTGGTGTGAAGGCATTTAATTTCATAAACAGTGGAAAAAATGACCTTAGGTTCAAGTCTTGTCCTTGCATTATTTTGAAATTTATTGGTGGAAAGGGGTTATGAAAAGTGAGGCATTACATAGGTGAAAATATTTTCTTGATTCTCTGATGACAGCAATGGTTTCTTCTCTCACACATTTCACTCTCATCAAAACATTCAAGAAAATATGTTCACCTACATACCACCTCACTTTCCACACACACCTTTCTTCTATAAGCTTCTAAATAATTGAAAGGATGGATTTGAAGATGAGTTCACACCATGCACTTTTTATGGAATTAAATGTTCCACACTGGGTGTAATAATATTTATTTTGGTGAATTCCAGGCATATTCATTACATGATTATCATAGCATCAATATACATACAAGATGGCAATTACCAAGTCAGATTGCAGTTGATTTTTTGAGCAACTGAACTTAATTAGACATATGTTACCTCAGCTTCAATGGTTACTTAGTATACTGAGAGTAATGACTCAAGGCAAAAAATTTGGAAAGCATACTACACAGTCAATTCTATTTATGGTATTTACAAAGATTCATCCTTCGCCCTCTGCAGAAAGTGGTCTCATCAATAAACTTTTACAACAATATGTATGTGGCATACATACACATATTCATTTTGTTATTTTCTATGGTTTACAAACTGCTAAATAAAGAAAACAATTCAAGGTCAACTGTTTAATAAAAATATGTTTGTTTTAATGTAGTATAAATGAGTCATTTATTAAACTTAAAAATATTTTAAATATAAATTATTGCTGAATGACTACAATGCTTTATTAAAATTAGAAGAAAGAAATCACATATTCAAAAAACAGTATTTACAAATCTAGACTTCATTGTTTATGTTACTATAGAGACAGAAAATAAAATATTTTTTTTCAGAAGAGATATCGCACAATTTCCTTTAAACGTTTTTTGTATTTTCAATTATCTTATAAATAGATTCTAGATTTGCAGCCCAAAAATGTATTGTGAGTAGAGGACCCTGGAAAGAAAGAATATGAATTCCTTCTGTTTAATGTCTATGGTTTAAATGCAATGATTAGCAACAAAACACTTTGCTGACCACAATTGAAATTAAGACTGCAAAAAATATATTTATATTGTAAAATTGACAAAGAAAAATAATTGGGCAATGTTTAAAATTATGAATGTCTAAGGATCCTTACATATATGTGTGCTAGCATGAAGATTCTAAAGGAAATGTTGCAAGATAAGAAAGTTAAACTAAAGTTTTATATCTATAAACATTAACAGATGCTTGGAGAAAATCTTACTTATTAACATCAGTTAAAATTATAAATGATAATATTTATAAATGTTTATAATATCTTTTAACAATTAATAATATTAATTGCAATGCAGTCTGGTTTGTCATCTGATGATTTAGATAATTTAATTAATAATAATTGAGTAAAGTAAAAGATCAATTAGAACAAAAAATATTATTTGCATAACTTAATTTAAATTTAAATAACTTTATAAAACAAAAATATTACTTTATTATTAGAAATATATTTTATAATAATAATATTTAAATTCATCTATATATTTTATTTTTATTCATATGAAAGAAATTTATAGTTAACTTTTTTGACTATTTGTATTGATAATTTTAATTAGTCACATTTAATTATATTATAATGAGGATGAACTATAGATGAATCATAAATTCACATTAAGGATGTCAATTGCTGTTATAAATTATTTGTTCTAACCACCACATATAAATTGATGTTTATTTTAATAAATTTATAATGTTGCTATTAACAATAGGTTTTACTAATGCATGAACCATGATATAAATATTTTATCTTACCCCATAGTATATTCCAAATGATATTTCACTATCCAGTAAAACAGTTAATAAATTGTATTTTTTTTGTCAGTCAAGAGCATGCATATGAATTCAATGGCACTCTATACATTTTTTAATCCATTGTACATGCACATATAAAATATAAAACCATTTGGTTCATAATTATATTTAGACCAGGTAGTTGCCCAAATATCTAATTTATTTAGTCACAGGTCAACTAGCTTTGCTCAGTTATAATATTTTCAACACATTTGAGGTTACCTTATCTGAGGGCATTTACTGATAGTCAGTTACATACATTATATTAGTTGTCTAGAATGATGGGCAGTATATTATTTTATACTATCATTTATAATTTGTATTCATTATTGGAATAGTTTCCTTTACATTTGACTCATCCAACAAGGGAATATTACTATTCATAAAGCAATGTTGTTTCCTTAGAATTGTTTATAGATTTTAGTATTAGAATAAAAAAGATATTAGCATTTACCATTGGCTGCCCACAATAGCCTGAACATTTATACATGACTCTTATGAGAGATTTAGAGTCATAAAGCAATAGATAGATAAAAAGTAGAATATTTGATCAATAATCACTATTTCTATTAGCTATTTTGTATATATTGGTGTTAGATTTAAATTATTAATGACTCTGTATATAATAATTTTAAATTTATAGTTTTTCTTTATTAAGGATTTGAATTCAGAATGAGTTATCAAAGTGTTTTCTGAAAATTAAGTATAACACTACACGAGTTGAGAAATGATGAAACCATAAAGTGTTTTAAAAATAAAATGTTTTATAAATATGCCAAACGAGATGATGATACCAGAACTTTCCATATAATAATAAAATAAAAAGTTGTTTGTGACTTTTAATTAACCAGATGTGTGATCTATGTTAATAAGATGCTAAAGAAATATGGGATCGTTATTAATCGATATTATTAAATTCTTCTCATGAAGTAAGATAAATAATGAATAGCATTTAAAGCTAGATTATTTACCAAAGGTATTGTATCTTAGTTATTTTGGAAATATATAGAAACCTTAGTGCTCACTATTTGAATCTATTGATAATAGCTGATGCAAATTCTTCTGAGCATGGTCATGAGATCTATGCTATGTTGTATACAATATAACTTAAAATTTTAAAATTAATAATTACAATTTATTACTTTTGATATAATAATGTTGTGGTATGTAAATCAATCACTATTGAAAATGATGTTATTGTAATAATTTATATTAAAGATTTTTGCTACATGATTTAAAATATGTATTGAATTAAAATGTGTATTAGTAAATGTTTAGTTCAGTTTTAGGGTTCAGCATGTAAATCATAGTGGAGGAAACAAGTTATTTATTCATTTGGTTTGAGATAACAAATTGAGGAGTAAAGTCATATTTTTTTTCTAAAATAATTATTATAAATAAGAATAAATTATGAAACATGAAAAAGAGTATGTGAGGACAAAGGAGAAAAATTGGTGAAGTCTCTGTCACATCGCAATTTGCAGATATTTTTGGTACAAGTATTACAATAAATTCTCTTCACATGATATTAATTTATACACTTTAATCAATCAAATCTTTAAAAAGTTAGACTTAAAATCTATCCACACAATAATCTGTTTTATATATTACAAAGAATTTTTAAAAGATACAGACTATTTATTTTCCACCAAGGCGCCAAAAACAAACCAGACAATGGATGTAAAATGTTAGATTGTTCACGGGGTCATTGCTTTTATTATAAACAATCTATCACATCTTTCAAATTATATCTCTATTACATATTTTTTTCTTCCATACTGTAAAAAAATATTGGCTCGCAAATATCAAGCATATCTTTAAAAATTACTAATATATGTTTTCTAATAACTACTCTTTCTTACATCATATTTTTCTCAGGGTATAGATTTTTGTGTCCTTTCTTTCAAGTGACCAACTTTAGTTAATAGTGAATCTTATTGAGACCTTTATTTCTCATGTATACAAATTTATTCAAATACCATTATTTTTCTCTCAGAGTATATTTCTGTCGTGACCTATGACGTTTTTTTCTGGAAAATGTAGAACTTCTTCTTAGATCACCCATGGAAACCAACATTTGTTATGGGGAATATAACAGCATAAACAAATGAGATTGTAACATCATAATTCAGAATAACATCAAAAGTATAGCCACACTTAAATTTATTATTGATTTATTCTAACTTATTTTATTAACATTAAGGTCAACAAATACAAATTATAAATCATGAGACAAATATTAAATGTTGCAGAAGGAAATAAAAGGATATAATAAATTAATATCATAAATTCATTACGATATCTAATATGAATTAAACTAATATATATATATATATATTCTAAATAAAATAACTCTAGAAATAAAATTGAGATCAATGACTAACATGATAATTGATAACAAAATTTATTATATGAAATATATATGAAACATAATAAAGTACATATTAAAACAATAATATAACATAAGAAATAATATTTAAACAGCGTTAAACTGTTGCACATGCGCTTTGGATTTTAAATATAAAATGAATGAATACTAACACTTCAACCACATGATAAAGTCTTTGGAAAAGATAGAATGGCGAGAAGTAAATGATAATAAAATAAGTTAATGTTTGATGGATATAACATTTTTTATACTCTTATTTTTTTACTTAAGTTAAAATTGGTTACTTATATTTCTTTTTCCTGTAATTGTAATACTATTATTTTACAAAATAAATATATAAGATAAATGTAAAATTTGCACTTATGTAAACAATAAATATTTGAAGGAATAATAGCATGCACTGTTTTAGTCAATCATATCCAATTAATGTAATCCTATGTGTTTATTTAATATTTATAATTTATGCTATGTTTATAATGTTTTAATTATGAACCTGAACAGAAATTTTATATCATTAACATAAATAACCATATAATCTTTTATGAATTACAGAGTTGAATATTTCTTTTTATCAATCTCTATAAAACCATGTAAAAATATCTTCGTTTTTTTTTCAACAAAACATATTTAATGTATTTCAAAATAGCTATTTATAAGCACGTAGATCTATTTATTTAATATTTACTATCAATTTGGTTTTTTTTTTTTAAAAGGTGGGGGGGTTATAAATAATGCCCGTCTATAAAATTATGAAGATGAATTTTATTTTATAACTTTTTGCCTTGTAAACTGAGAGATATTCTAATGTGCATGCATAAAAAAATTGATAAAAAATCTTCAATCATTAACTTTTTTTGCAATGTTGTTATTTAAATTAAATATTTTTTGTAAATAAAATTAATATTATCAAACAAGATGTCTGTACTATTGTATCTAGAACGTTTTGCTTTTCTTACTAAGAATATTGTAAAATAAACAAATTAATGAATAATAAATCATTATTATTATTAAATTGAGAGAGTGCAAATTTCTCAAGCGCTTATGGCAACCAACAGCCAATCAAATCTTAAGCATTATTATTATTATTTGAATTACTTTAGTTTGTTGAAAAGTACACTGTAAAAGAAAATTATTGTTTAATTTGTTTACATGACTGATGTTGTCATTACTTGGAGGTCATTTTGTGATTCAATAACGAAACTGCTAATGGCAACACCATTGTTGACATAAGTTTATTACTTGGAGTATATCCAAATATTTTGTTCTTTGTTTTAATGATAAAATCATCATAAACTGAACAATAAATGATGTAGAAATAAGCATAAACTTGTCTTAATCCATTAATCTGTTAAAATATTAAATGTCCCGCTCTTTGGAAGATTCAGCCAATGAGATAAATATTTCTCCTCTTTTTTCCTTTCATTTAAAACTTCATGTTGTTTGTGATTTTCCCAAAATAATAAATAAGTCTAACTATTTTGGATTAGGAAGACAAACTTTTTCTGTTAGTTAACAGTTCAAGAACTCGCTAATATATCTCTTCTTATACTCTTTCCTGCCTTCTCCTCTATCAGATAGTAAAATCAATATATTTTTATATATTTCCTGGTTCAAAAGCATTTAAGAATAAAACCAATAATAATAAATAAAAAAGTATACCTACAACTTTACACATTAATTTTTTCTTCTAAAATAATAATGCTTTATTACAATGATTATTTTATTTTTTAATATTTATTATAAATTTAATATTCCACTGGATTTTTTTCATTTACACTTATTTTCACAATATATCTATATGCATACTTACATCCTTTTTATGAATAGGTTATCTATCCATAAATAAAACAAAATTATACTTTATTTTTCTTTTAGTTTTTATATTACCATTCTTCCCTTTAATTGCTTGTCATTTTAAAATTCAGTGTCCCAATATATATAGAATTATTTTGGTACATTAAATCTGACATACTACATTAAGATAGCAGAGGTCATGAGGTCATTCAAGTCAATTTTTAGAATGTCTTCAAACATCAGTTTAAAAAATCACTATAAGATTAATAGAGGATATATATATTGTAGTGCTAGATTAATGCTGGATGTTACAGTATTTAAAAAAATAAAGAAGTTTGTTGTTCTTGTTTAATTTTTATTTCACTTGATCCGTGGATAATGAAGATCTTGAAATATAATGTTAACTAGATAATCATGGTAACTTAATACTTTAAAATAATATTGTTTACTACTAATTCTAGCATCAAATCATAAATCTGTTGTCAATTTCAGGAAAAATAAATAAATAAATAGATTTTAGAAATAGTTAAGTGAATCATAGATAGATCACTTGAATAAAATCATTATTATGATTGAGTATTACACATTTCAATATCTATTATTACAATCACCATAGTAACACCTATTATAAAATTAAATGTTTTATGTTTCATATATATTTGTTTATAAATTAGTTTATGAAAAAATATTATTAAAAACATATGTAAAAACGTTTATATTCATTAAAATGTATTAAAATTGTGATATGAATTTTTTATTTTGGTTTAAAATAAAAATAATATTGAACTTGCAAAACATGATTTTATTTTCACTATATCCAATTATTTTAAAATCTCTATTTCACTTGTTAATTGTAGGCAAATTTTTTTTGAACAATTTTTACATCATTGAGTGAGAGTTAGGCAATTTTCAACAGTCATAATGACAGCAGTAGTGTCATGAAGAGTATCTTATAAATAGAACCAAAACACTGCAATTTGAATTTTTGTAATTTTGTCATTACCTAGAATGGTTACATTTATATCTGTCTTTAAAATTTTATCAAATTTTATTGTTTAAGAGGTTAATTTCTAAAACTATGGAAAAATAAAAGTTTAATTATCTTCCCTTTCAATTGGGCCAATTCAATGATGAAATTCCTGGGGATACAGCAAAATTTAAACAAAACAAAAACTATCAAAATGTGCAAGTTAGATATAAAAAAATATTCTGTTGTCAAAAATCTAGAATTCCATCTATTTATTTGTGATGAATGCAAACCCCAATTATGTGTATATGGATATCATATTTCATATCAATGGATTTCACAAGATCGATTAATTTAACTCATGTGTAATATCAAGCAATCTATATTTCACTTTTTTTAATCTGGAAAGAAAAAGCATTTATTTTTCACTTGGATATAGCTGATTTTTTTTGTCAATGAATTAAAAAAGTTATCTTTATACATGATTATCAATAAAAAAAATAAAGCTAGTAATATGTGATTTTGCATCGATTAAATACTTATTGTTTTAAAAGCTTGGATATATTTATATGCTTAAAGCAAATATTGGGATTTAAATGCAAAAGTAATTGGATTCAATCCATGATAGTTATCATTCATGCTTATTTTCTTTACTTAAATGAAAATTGAGTCTATGTGTTAGGATCTAAAACCAGGAACCAGAAGCTCAATGGATTAGTAAGTGAAAATGGACAGACTTTCACTTAGATATGTATATGTACTTGTTGCTGTTGTTTTGTTTAAAAAAAGAAAGGTTTACATTTGCTCACATTTCATTTTTAAAATGTAGGTACATAGTATATATTTATATATGAATTATTATAGAATTCATGCAATAAAAAGGTCAGACAGATTCATTTTTGTTTTCATTATTTAAATTCTTACTGATGTAATAGCTTAATACGACCTGATGTTTTCAAGCATTTAAAATTTTAATATATATATATATATATATGTGTGTGTGTGTCAAATTTAACTTGGGGATATTCTTATAAAGAAAGGGTTTACATATAATAAAGTTTTTTTTTTTATATTAGCTTAATTATTTGGAAATTACATTAATGAATAAATAGAGGACAAATTTTATTTGATTACATTTTTTTATTGTTGTGAATTCTATTTAAAGTTTCAGAAAGATATTTAAAATATCTCCTTCTGTTTTATATATAATAATATTATTATGCAACATATTTTGGAGTTTCATATACATATTTTTTTATTTTTTTATTGATTCTATACAGTAATAGACTATTAATTATTTATATATTAAAGAAACCTAAGATTGTATATATTTTCTTTTTACTGGTTACAACTTTATTGCAAACATTATTTGTTTGGTCTGTTATATTTTTTTATTATTATTATTTGTTATAAATTTTTATTACAAACCAATAAATTTAGAGTTGATTTAAAATCTAGTGAATATGCCTAATTATTTCTTTTGAATGTATAAGGTAATTTTGATACTTAAAATTTGATTCAAGAGTAAATCCATTTTAGTAAGTGGTAAAGAATTAAGTATATGTATATATTTATACATCATTATTAAATCTAATTAGATATAAATTTTATATTTGTTACTGCATTTAAATATTTGTTTACTTAAGTAAATGGATATTACTAATAGAAATAATTTATTTTTGTTCAGAGTTGATTATTTATTTGCTTATCTGGTCTGGTTAAGAAAATCTTAATAGATTTTATTCTATCATTAGTCAAAATGATCTGTCTTAATTACTTTTAAACTTCTTTGAAGTGGAGATTATAAATTTTATTGACTAGTATAACTTAATATTATCTTTGACTTGGATAACTGCCACTTATCATCATTTATAATTTAAGTGTTATAAAATCCATTTTTATGATCAATTGATTGAAGATTTAAGTAGATGAATACTATCAGTGATTGTAAGTCAATAAATATCCAATAAAAAATCTACAGTATATTTTATATATAATAGGATTGGATACTGTAAAGTGTGAAATTATCTAACAGATTTATTGGTAATAAATTCTTGTAGAGTATTTCATTTTAAAACATAACTTAAGCAATAATTTCATATTGACCTATTGTATGGTATTAATGAAATGTTTATATTATATTTAATGTTTTATTAAAATAGATACAAAACTGAGTAAAGGTTTATTTTATTTGAAGATTATAAATATTGTATACATGCATAAACTGTTCTCAAAACGTAATTATAATTATTTAGAGACTAGTTGATTTAAACAGAATGTCATTAAATATTAAAGTAAATTTTGCATTATTATAATTAATATTAGATTAGCAAAATATGTTGCAATTTAGTTATATATTGATGCAAATGTAGTTTTATTCAATTATTAATCAAATAGATATATTAAGCATATATCATTGTTTGGAGCAATTATGTATAATTTAACTGCCTATTTGCAGTTTATTTTGAAATAGTGAATAGATTTGGCAATGTCTGAAGCAATGATCTCATTTGCTTTATTTCATTTTAAGTACTATCTGAATAAATTAGATTTTAATTGAGATTGTTAGTATTTTATTACAGTGTGGTAGACAATCTAAATAATTATATATTGGAAATATTGTTATTGCCTAGTGTGATCACTAAATGAACTGGATAATTTTTACAAGTTTTAACAGAGTTACTATTTGCTGATGCATGTTTTGCTCTGTTATAAATAATATAAATCTTAAGGGCATTTCTTCGTGATCTTTTATTTCTCTATAGTGTCAGTAATAAGTGGTTATCTACTAAATCTATATGTTTAATTTCTTTTTTATTACAAATGATGACTGAATGAATGTAGAGAGCTAATGAGACAGAAAATCCATTATCATTGTGATAATGTAGCTACCCATTGCTAGCTGATAACAATCATGTACAGGTGGCAATTATTACAAAATGCCAAATCAACTTTGAGGCTTTTATAAAATGACATTCCATATTTAGGCTAGATCTATATTATTATGAATGATGTCTCAATTCTGAGACATTAAAGTTTTTATGTTATCATCCCATATTATAATTAATATTTCATTACAAAATGATGACCAATGATTGAGCTATGTTTAATTTAGATTATATTGATCATTTTCCTAGCATCATTATTTTTATCATGTTACAATATATTTTAGGAATTTTCCCCTAGTGAGAATATTGAAATATGTGGATTTTTCTATATACCTTATAATATAGAATTTTAGTTTTAAAAAGTTCCATAGATAACAAGTAAATTGAAAATTCAGCAAACATAACACAAATTTAGCTTTGCCTGCTAATGATCTTGAGAAGCAGTGCTTTTGTAGTCTGACATTTTTTATGTCAACATTTTGATGGCATTGTTTAAAGAAAATGCTTTAAGTAACCAAAAATGCGTTTATTTACTAATTTATTACAATTTTAGATACTTTTTTATACAATAATCTTATTACAATATTTATTACAAATCAAGAACATAAATTACTAATAATTTATTTTGAATGGAAATAGTTTATTTTCAAAAATAGAATAATGGAAATATATCCTAAAGCTATTTACAAGATTAGCTTCTTAAGTAATCAGATTAATTATAATAATTAGTATGAAAATATCATAATGATTCAATAAATATTTTAAAATTTTAAACTTGTAAAGCATAATTTGTTAGATATAAAAGAAATAAATAAATATTTATTCAGAAAAAATAAAAAACAAATATTGAAGATTTTGTGCATTTTGGAAAGTGATAATAATCTTTCTAGAAATGATGGTATAGGAAGCTGTTTGTTTTCATTACAAATTCATTTTTTTAATATTTTCATAAATAAAATGTGAATTTTGAGAATTTATTTCAGTAGTAAACAAAAATATCTATCAAATGAAGTCAAATTTATTATTTACTGATAAGTGATAATAGTTTAATCTTAAACTTAATGTGGAATGTTTAAATCAACATTTTGCTAGAGGGCTATGATTCTAAATTTTGCTGTTGAAAAGTATTTTTTATAACCTGAAATTTTTTTCTGATGTAATAGATGACTATTGAGTGTCTTTATATTATTATGCCTTGTTTATACTTTTTATGTCTTTGTATGGGGATAAATTTGCAGCATAACTTCTACATCTGTGCATTAATTGGCTTCAAAAATTAGAAGTTTTTTCAATGGTGTATTTTTATCTCATTCCACAATTATTTTGCCATTTATTTAATATATTTGTGCTGATATGTAATTTATAACTATAGTGATAAAAAGATTATTGATGAAAATGTAATGATTAAGATTAATGCTTCAGATCATGAATGTTTAAAAAACAGACAAATTATCATTTAAACAAATTATATGATTAGAAATGATAAATTAGTATTTTAAAATATATATGAAATGCAATTGAAAACTATATTTAAAAATAATAATTAATTAATCCAATCTTGGTAAAAGCTAAAGTATTATTTTCTTTTAATGATATCCTAGAATACTCTATTCTAAGCTCAATACCAGTAATATGCATAACTAATATGTTCTTGGCTCAAAAATTTAGAGTTTTATTTTACATTTCTATCTCTTAATTTGATAGTAGAATAAAATTAAATTTGGATTCTAGATAAGCAGCTGCATTGATTACATTTTTGAATCCCAAGTCTATAGATAAAGGCAGAACTCAAAAACCAATTGCTGTAGAACAAATTAAATTACATTACCTGATGTTGTTCAAGTTTACAATATATGAAGCTATGATAGAGAAAAAATCTGTTCTTGTTCATAATATTATCCTAAGCTGAAAAAAATTGATTAATAATGTATTGATAATGTCTATCCTTCAACAGATTAATATTTGAAAATATAAATCAGTATTCGTTATCTCATTTAAAATTAACTTTTTTACTTTAAACTAACTTACTAGCTGATAGAATTTGGTTGATAGAAATAATTGCTAACCTGTGAATTAATAGTAATATTCGCTCAAAGGAAAACACCTTTAAAAATATTGCTTATTTGTTTTCTTAAAAGTATAGAAGTGCTTTGTTATTTTACATATGTTCCCTGTATTTATAAATATATTTCATTTTGTATTTTATTACTTTAAAATTAACTTAAGATTAAAATCTTTTAACAACAACAAAAATAATGTTTTTGTTTTAGTTGCAATCATTTATGACACATATTGATGAAGATTTAAAGAAATCGAAGCCACTTGAGACTGTCTTTGTGAATGCTCGTTATAAAATAGATCTGAATATTCAATGGAGAAATAAATATATTGACAGTGTCTTTCAATGGTATCAAAACTCCCTGAATCCAGGCTCCAGTGTTACACCAACTTTTGAAACTACAAATCCACCCTCAATATCAACAATAGAACCAATAATGGATTCATCTATTGCAATCACATTAACAGATTCACCGATAACAACCACATTATAAGATGTCATCAAGCATCATTTTGTCAGTTGTAGATAGTTACTAAGTACAAAAACATAACATTAAAATGAAAGACTAAATAAACATATATAGTATATGTGATGCATGTTTTTATATATATATATATTTCTATAAATTCTTTACAAGATGCATATATTCATATGATATTATTTTTAGACACTAACTCATACATACAACCTATTAAGATTACATCATCTAGCCAAATTTGTTTGCTAGAACTACAGAAATGAAATATTACTCATGTAGCAATTCAAGCAAAAATTAGTCAAAAATTAGCAAAGATTATCATTTCTAAAGAAGAACTTTAAACCTGCCATTTTATATTTTAGTGCATTACAGTTAAAAAGTGTTAAATGTTAAAATAATAAAATTTATTGTTGAAACATTAAGCTTTATTGATAAAAATCTTTATGCAGTTTTTAAGCATGATTTTTATAAAATGAGTAATGGCTGGCCAATGGATCTTCCTACAGTTGTCCAAATATGTAATTTTGTAATCTCTACATACAAAAAAAATATTTTGAATAAAGAATGTTATCAAAAAATATTACTTTATACTATTGATGCATTGATGATGTTTTTGTATGTAAAAAGTCAAATACTATTAAAGATTTCTTTGATGAATTACATAATATAAATGGCTTAAAATTGATTAAAACAGATGGAAATTTAATGTGCATTCAATTTCCAGATCTTAAGATAACTAGAAACAGAGATAAACTGGATTACTATATGTCTATTAAACCAATAACAAAAAGAGATTACATTCCATATAAATCAAGAGTACCAACATCACATAAAATGGCAGGTTTGAAGTCCTTCTTGTTTAGAAATGATAATCTTTGTACATATTCATTAGATAAAGACAAAAATATTGAAATGTATTCTAATGAATTGTTAAATGTTGTATATAATTATAATCATATTTATTATACTATTAAAAATTTTAATTTGAAATATAAATACAAAAATAAAAACAATATTAATAATAATGTTAATTCTTCTGATAATAAAATTTGGATATCAATACCATATATTTCGAATCAACAGACAAGTTTCATAAGAAAAATTTATAAAGGTATATGTGTCATTGCATTTTATGCACCACCTACATTAAATAAATTAATAAATAACTGTAAAGATAAAACCCTATTTATAAATAAAAATTGTATCATTTATAAATGGATGTGTAGGTATGGGAGTGGATATATAGGTGAGTCAAGATGCACATTGAAGAAAAGAACAAAAGAGCACTTGTTGTCATTAAAAAGAGTTCAAAGTACAAAACAAAATTCTAAAGATAATGATAATTTATCACCTTCTGTTTTTATGACCATAATAAATCATATATACATGGTTTTGATTTCAATTATAATAATGTAAAAATGTTGTAAACTGAAGGAAATAATAATAAAAGAAAAATCAAGGAAGCTATGTTAATATATAAATACAAGCAAGTCTTAATCAATACACAGGCAACAAATGTTAAGATCACAGAATTATGAGAAAGTTGACCTTTCGAAGTATTAGTTGACAAAGACAACAAGGAGAGTTGATAGTGCTTCTAAGTGACCTTTATATTTTTGTTTTTTTCAACAAATTTTAATTACTGTATTTTCTTATGTTTATTTATAAGTTTACGTGTATTAATTTGAAGAAATACAGACATTGATTTGTAGTATTATATATATATATATATATGTCCACAGATGGCGTCCTACCAAGACTGCCAATCAAGCGTATGTTTTGTTTACATAAACGTCAGAGTAGTAGTATTCACTATCTCTAACTATAATTACTTTCAGATCATGATTTAGTATTTGCTATCGTCAGTGAAAGACAGGAATAAAGTTCTTTATTTGTCTTTCTGAGATAGAAATAGCGAAATCATGATCTGAAGTGGAATTATAGTTAGAGATAGTGAATATAACTATTGACGTTTATGTAAAAAAACATAGCTGTGGATCTGTGGAATAAATAAGCTAGAAGTTTTTAACTTATTTTTGTACATATATATATATATATATATATATATAAAACCAAAACTGTCTAACACTATACTAGCAAAAATAAAAATGCAAAACCATAAAACAATACAATACTAGATTAAATCCAAAATTTTACCAAAATCCTTACACAACCACGGTTTCATCTACTACAAATTGGCCTTCTCAAGTGAAAATCAAACTAAAGGAAAACATATATATATACAAACAAACAAACCTTCCCATAATTCATTTCAAACCCCACCTTCCCTTAATATCAAAAGAAGTCTTCATAAGATTAATAGCCTCAGAATCAAGGAGTTTTATCATCAAAGTCTCCTTTATTCTTCTTTTTAACTCATTATTTTCATAAAAAATAACCGAAGCATTGTTAAACAATATTCTATGACCTGTATTCAATTCATGAATATATAAAGCTGAGTTAAGATACCTATGTTTACATGTCTCGATGCAAGGCAATTGAATAAAGTCACAGTCCCAGATTGTAACATACCACCACCCATGCAAGAAATACTTGGGAGATTTAAAGTGAAAAAATTTTTCCCAACATTTGATCTGACAGCAAGCTATTGGCAGATAAGGCTGCACCCAGAAGATCGTAAGTATACTGCCTTTAGGTATGATGGAAGCTCATATCAGTTTAACCATATGCCATTCAGCCTGATTAACAGTGGGGCTGGTTTACTGTGATGTTTAGATCAGATATCTACTGAAGTCAAAAAAATAGTTACAATTTATGTGGATGATGTATTGGTGGCATCGGCTAGTGTGTAAGACAATGCCTAAGATGTGAAATGTTTTTAAGGGAATGTTAGAATAAAGGGATCATGGTTAACCTGAAGAAAAGTGTGCTATTTCAAAAGGAAATTACATTTTTGGGCCATCTGCTAGGATACAGGGTGTCTGGCCACACCCAAATAAATCTCAGCCATCAAAGGTTTCCCAGAGCCTAGGTCCAAGAAGCAGATATGATCCTTTTTGGGTATGTGTAACTTCTATAACCATTTTCAGGATCAGTTTGCTCAACATATGGAACCACTAGTTAGATTACTGAGAAAAGACGTAGTGTGGGAGTGGGCCAAAAAACAAAGCCAGGTATTTGAGAGGGGGAAGCAATGGTTCATGAAACATGTAATTCTGGATTTTCCTGATTTTGAGAAACCCTTTGGTGCAGACTGACAGCAGCGGGTGTGGGCTGAGAGCAACAGTATCACAGATTCAAGAGGATGGTCAGGTGAAAATGCTGTATTTCTTAAGTAGGCTGCTCAAGGGTCCAGAGCATCATTACACTGCCACAGAAAAGGAAGCTTTAGCCATCATTTGGTCATTCCAAAAACTCTGCACATTGTTGTTGGCATCAAAAATAATTGTGGTTACAGATCATAAGAGTTTACAATTTATTAACCACATTTATCTGACAAATAGTCGGTTGGTGTGGTGGAGGCTATATCTCTAAGAGTATAATTATGTGGTAAAGCATTGTAAGGTGTCAGATAACATTGTAGCTGATGCTCTTAGCCGTAACCCAGTGCATTTGCCATCATGTCATCTTAAAGCTGAAAATTTGTATGTGAAAGAAATAAACTTAAGGGTTAATGAGGGGGTAGAGAATGATCTTAAGAGATTGGCCCAGCATCAGAGGGAGGATGCCCAGTTAAATCAAATAATTGCACAACTGGAAGGGAATACAAGAAAAAATGATGATGAGCCCAGGGGTTGTATCAACCGATACAATCTTTACCAAGCTGTTCTTCAATACAGAACAAAAAGGGGCCTGGAAAATTGGAGACCTGTAATACCCCAGAAAATGTGGAACACAGTGGTGACTCACATCCACCAAATATATGGACACTATGGGGTGTGAAAAACTGAAAAGTGGCTTAGATAGTGGTTTTATTGGCCACGCATGCATGGGACTATCATGATGATGATCAGCCAATGTGAACTTTGCCCAAAAACTAAGCCTGCTAATAAGAATTATGCAGGCCCAATAAGCTCCATAATCCCAAAGAAATTATGTGAGATGATTGTGATAGATCATTATGGAGCATTGCCGGCCTTTAATAGAAAAAATTATTTGTTGGTGGTGTATGATCTATTCAGTAAATTTGTGGCTGCATATCCCATGACTCAAGCAAATATCTGAAACACCATACATCTCCTTGAAAAGGAGTATCTTACAGTAATGGAAAAACCTCAAAGCCTCCTCTCGGTTCATGGCACACCATTTATCTCTGGAGAATGGAAATCATGGGTTGAGAAGTGAGGGATCCAACACATACTAACATCAATTAGGAATCCACATTCATACCCATGTGAATGGGTAATGCATGAGTTGGGTAGGTTGTTTAGGACTGCATCCCAACTAATCACCGAGGATGGGTTAAAAAGATTCCAGAAATACTGAACTACATAAATTGGGCAGTTAATGAGTCCACAGGGTTCTCTCCCATGCAGCTCCAGTTTGGCAAACACAATCAAGTCCAAAATACCAGGACCAAAAGAAATGCAAATAAATGTGGAGGAGGACCAAGATCAGGCATATCATACACTTGTGAAAAGGAGTCAGGAAAGAAACAAACACACACTGGAGAGGCCTCGTCAGTTTAAAGTTGGCGATCTAGTCATGGTGAAAACCCCACATGTGAGCGAACCAGTGAAATTTATCTGTAAACAATTTTGCAGTTTGTATGAAAGACATTTCCCTATTATTAAGTATCAGGGGGATAATGCATTCTGGGTGAATACTGGGCAGGAGATAAGGGGATCATACAATGCCCGTTCCCTCAAACCCATGCCATTATGAACGGTTCAAGGTATTTAGGAGCCATTCAAATACAAAGACCATATTTGAAGGCTTCTGGGAGGGGGGTATTGAAACAGGGTAGGCATAATCAAACCCTGGTGTGATAATTAGACAAATACAGATTCGTATACTTAACGCATTAATATATATATATATATCTTATTACTAACGTATTATTAAAAATATATATTACTTTACTAACAAAACTAATATTTACCAGTTGATGTACAATCAACAGTCATTTGCGTGGTCAGATTGGATTGATTTAGTTATTTTAATAAAAAAAAACTCATAAAAGAGGTATGGGAGGGGGTTATACATTTTCTCTGATTTTTTCTTTCTTTTGCCAAACCCAGCCATACACATCACTATGTATATGTGTGAGTGCATTTGAACCATTAAAAATAAAAAATTCACAAAATGAAAATAAAAAGGAAACATTTTGTTTGATAAACTTTTTAAATATATACATATTAAGTCAACAAAAGAACTATAAATGTCAAGATGGAAGATGGATTTTGCAGAACAATGGAAGTAATTATTATAAAAATCGTGGAATGTCTAATGCTAATTAAATGTTACTTGGAAAGAAATAGGTGTAAAAAGCTTTTGTGGTGCATTCCAACAAAGGCATACTGAATGTGAATGGAAATATAATTGAAAATGAATGAAAAGAAAGATAAATCCTATAATTAAAAAAAAAGAATTAAGGATTAGTATAAGTTTGGACGGAGAAGCGGATGGTAGACTGATAAACAGAAAATAAGAATCGAGAGATCAACATGATATACATTTGATAAAATATGGTCAGGCTGGGGTAGAAACTTCAATGTACAGAGGGTCCGAATCCTTTTTCCCCCCGAATGTATAGCAGCTGCCGATATCGGAAAAGGGACGTCAAGCCCGGAGAATTCACCTCAATAAGCAACAATGTTGAATCGCCACAAGAGAAAGAAAATAAATAAATAAATGGGCTTTAGCCATGGAACCTGAACTTCAAAAAAACAAAGTTCATTCACTGACAAAGGACCAGAGATTCCCTTTTCACCAGGTGAATTTGATCAATTCCCTGGGGAAACGCAGGTATTTTTTTCCTATTTGCATATATATGTCACTTTTAGTAAGCTTACTCCATGAAATTGAGAAAACTGTTATTTGATGCAATTGTGAACTTAAAATTTCTTTTCTTTGCCCGGAGAGGTCAAACTATTTTCTATGAAATTTATTAAGTGTATAAATTAGTCCAATTAAATCTTTGGTGCAAAAGACATATAATAGCATATTTGTGTGTGTGTGAGTTTTGGCAAAAAGAGAAAAGAGTGAACAAAAAAAAAGGAACTGATATGAATCTTTGATTTAAAAGAGAAAAGAGACACTAATTCAACTTACGTAAATAATATATGTTTTTTTTTATAGATACGTAAATATTATTGCTAATAAATGTGTATAAAATGAATGTTTTTTTTTTTTTGTGTTATGGGTTTTTTTTTTAAATAAAAAGAAAAAGGGAGGGTTAGATCTACTGCTGGTAAATTTTACCACCAGCCCTGAGCAGAGCTAGTCCAGGTCATTTCCATATTAGTAATCCAGCTCTCCCAGCATAATTCTTATAGAAATATAGGATTGGCACTTGAGGTCATAAACTTATGCTCATAAATATGCTGGGCGATAAAATGGAATAATTTTCGAATTTTCTTTTAAACAATTACGCATATACGTGTATTGTTATATATACATACACGCAATCTTACAAGATTACATATATGCATAAGATATATATGGAAAATGGGATATCACGTTACAATATATATATATATAATTCACTTCAAAAACCAACCACTTTTAATATCAAAGAATATTCCTTATGAGATTAACGACCTCAGATTCAAGAAAAATTGTGATTTTTCTTTTTAATCGATTTTTTTTTATAAAAAATAATCTTCTATTGTCAAAAAATATTGTGTGATCAATGTTGAGTTCATGAATAAATAAAGCTGATTTATAAGATCTATTTTTCACTCTACTTTTATAAACTTTACCTCTTTTATTAAGACTTATATTACTTTGAGCTATAAAAATTTTATGACTATATTGTATGGTATATTATAACTATATCAGAAATAGATATGCTATCAATTAACTGTTTTGAACTATTTAATAATGAATTTAATTCAAGGCTTTTTTCTAGACACTTTCATATCACATGATAAATAAATTTTCTTATAAATCAATTTATAAATTGATGTCTTAAATGATAAAAAAATAAATTCTATCTCATTAACAATTAAATTTTTATGAACAACAAAGATGTAGATATTTTATATTAAATAAAATATTTCAGTAAATCAATATAGTCAGATGAAGCAAATTGATTCCTCTGAATATAAGCATCAATTTTAAAATTATTAAGCTTTCTATTCATATAATAAAAATTCAATGAAATTTTTTCTTATGATTAAAAGGTTATTATAGGATTAGAAGATTAATAACTTTGAAAATAATGTTTATATTCAGAAGAGTCAGTTGGTTTCGGATTATATTCATTTAGGTTTCAATAATGAATTTGTTAGATATATTATATTTAAAAAATAATGACATGCCTTACCATAATAAAAATGTAATTATTAGTGAGAATAAAGAGTTCATTTTTTATCATACTACTCATCAATTTATATATTGATTTAAAAGAATAGTAATTTATTGGGTGGTATGAAATTGGTTTGGAAGAAAGCCATCTTGATTTAAATTCATTATTAAATAGTTGAAAACAGTCAATTGATAATAAATCTAAGGTTGTTTTATCATCCCTGGTGTTCGCCTCGAGATGTCGCTATTTGTAGGTCAATTCCTAGAAATATACCATTTCACCAGCAATCACCCAACAAAAGAGGAAATTTTGTACATTATAAATGCAGAAAAGAGTCCTCACATTATGTAGGATGGAGGCGGTGGTGGCGACAGAAGCCAACACAAATGATACTTCTTTCTATGATAAAACACAGAAAGAGTTCCCAACGGCTGCCAGTTATGGCTTTTTTTTTCTTTGCTAAAAGCAAAGAGAAAGAAATGCCTTGATTGGCTGCCGTAGTAGTTGATTTTGTACATCATTTTCTTGTAATAGTAGAATATTTATTTTCTCTGTTGTTTCATGTGAGAGTGTGTATATTTGAAGCAGTCGTAGTTTTTTAAAATTTGATAATGTGTTGTAACTTACTTTACTGTTGTAAGTTTAGTAATAATGTTCTGAAGATTCCATTACAAATGGGTAACTTTCAAAAATTGTGTTTAAGGGTGTGGAACGGAAAAAATTTCAAGGATCACATGAAAAGTACCATTTTCCTGAGAATTCGTCGGTGACCAGTTACTTTTGATATATATATATATATATACGCACAAACAAAAACAACCCAATGTCTAATTATTAGGAATTACTTGTCCAAAAAAGAAAATTAGTTGGGCATTTTTTTTTGTTACATTTAGTATTTCAAAATAAGATTAGTTTTTATATTTACACACTAACAAAAACAACCCAGTTCCTGACTAATTACTGTCTTAAAAAAAAAAAAAAAGCAAATTCAACGGGGTTTGATTTTTTCAATGGAGTATTTGAATTAGTTATATATATATATATACACACACAAGATTTACCAAAAAAAAGAAACCCACTTTCTGATTAATTACTGTCAAAAGAAACACAATTAGTCAGCTATCATTTTTAAATTTAGTATTTCAATAATGGTATCCTTTTTATATAGACAGAGTTAACAAAAACAACCCACTTTCTGATTCATTACTGTCGCCAAAAAAAAGAAAACGGAAATTAGTCGGGTATCATTTTTCAATTGAGTCTTTCAATGATGGTCCTTACTAATAGTAGTTGGGTATCAATTCTAAATTGTAGTATATAAATGACATTACTTTTGATAGATTTAGAATTATGTATTGCTTTTTTAATAAAATGATTGATTTACTCTTGACCAAAAATACCGTAACTTTAAAAAAAGACATGCATAAAGTCCAAAAAAAATGAGAAAAAGCTACGTAACTTTAAAGACACACACACAAACTAAAAAACAATCTAAGATTAATAAACATTGACTTATTACGTCTTTTATTTGAATAAAAGTATTGATTTACTCTTGCAAAAGAAAAAGACTGTAACTTTAAAAAGACACACAAAGTCCAAAAAAAAAAGTTAGAAAAACACCGTTACTTTAAAGACACACACACACAAACTCAAAAACAAAATAAGATTAATAAACATTTACAAAAATGAAAAAACTAACATCATATAATAGTATTAAATAGTAGAATATTTTATTACAAATCTAAGAAATCAGATCTTTTTAGATCAAATTGATCATTTAGGTCTGGCCCCAGAATCGTTATATGTATATGTTTTTGATTAGCATCAACGCCATCACATGGCGAACACCAGGGATGAGAAAACAACCAAATCTAATCCTGGTAAAGTTTATAAGATTCCTTGTAGTTATAAAATTTATATAGGTCAAATTAAATTAAGTCTTAACGAAAAACATTAATGAATAAACTTAAAGTTGGTATTCACATATAAATCTTAAATTCAGGGATGTCTGTCTTTTACATATAGTAGAATGTTAACAACTTAAATCACTTGGTTTCTCGGAAATACATCCCATTAAACTGAAAACTGAACATTTTTAAAGATTTAAAAATAAAGACAAAATCATTAAACTGGCACCACTTGTCAATAGCCAAGCCCAATCTTTTGTTCTTCTTAAAATTTATGCTGGCTATTAAAACTTAAAATTGAAAATTAAAAGTCGTAAACAACTTTTAATGGCTTGTGAGGGGGGATGAGAAAGAGTTAATAAAAAAAACCAAAGTTTAGACAGCAGATTGACTCATTCACTCTTTCTAACAATGAAAACTGTGAGGTAGAGAGTGACTATCTGTAGCCTTCCTTTTTGGAGAATTGGTCCTTGATGGGGACAAAGTTTAAGACCTACAGCCTGCCAAAAAGACATTGGGCAAGCCAGCCTAATAGAGAATGCCAGCATCAAATATGCAAATGCCTCGGCTAGAAGTTTGCATTTTTTCCCACAAAGCTTTTTTTAAATCTAAACTATTAAATTAATTCATAATTCTAAAACTAGCTAAATGTTGAACATTCATAAATAATAAATAAACTTAGAAAAGTAATTTTTAATTCAACTATAATGTAAATTTAATAATAATAATCTTTGTAAGAATCTTGCCTGCTAATAAATATTTATAATTGACAATTTTCTTAACATAATAACTATAATCAGTTATTATATATTAATCTTTTTATCTGTGGGCATGCCCATTTTCTATTCTATATATTGTTAATTCATCTATTTATATTATGCCATTCAGAGTGGAGATTGATAATATTAATTATTTGGAGAGCTGATTAGAAACTCTCTTGTAGCTAATTTATGTTGTTGCTTAGCACACATATAAATCTCCTGTTTGAAAACCTACTCTCATATATATATATATTTATATATGAAAAACAAAAAACAAGTTAAACTTGCTAACGCTTGTATTTATGATCAATCGATGGCGTTTTACCAAAAAACACCATCAAAGTGTATATTTGTTTACATAAACATCAGAGTAAGCATTCACTATCTCTTCCATTAGTTCCACCCTCAGATCATGATTTCAAGCTGATTTGCTATCATCAGTGAAGGACAGGAATAAGAAACTAGATCTAAACACTAAACTCTGAGCGTCTATGAAGCAATTTCTATTCAGCTTGCAAGCGTGAATCTTTTAGACACGTAATATCTTCAAACTCAGCATAGCAAGCCAGATAGCTATATGGTTATGATATCAGTTCAGTATCACCACATAGTAGAAGCATGTGCAATATATATCATTGCAAGAAAACTTCAAAGGTACATTTATGAAAAACAAAAAACAAGTTAAACTTGCTAATGCTTGTATTTATGATCAATAGATGGCGTTTTACAAAAAAACACTGTCAAAGCACATATTTGTTTACATAAACGTCTGATGTTTATGTAAACAAATATATGCTTTGATGGTGTTTTTTTTGTGTTTACTTGGCTCTTGTTTTTCTTAATTAATCCCTCCCTATAGCTTTGTTAAAACATATATAGTTTTTATTATATTGCACTCTGGGAGAGAATTAGCCAATAATTTTGGTGTGCATAATTAGTATTACCCCCTCTGGCTTCATTTTTAATAACTATCCATTATTACTTAAGACAGCTTTATGTTTAGGTCTAAAAAAAATATGCTTAAATAATTTACTATAATGATTTATTTTACAAGACTTTAACAATTTGATTTAATTATTTATTTATTTCAATTGCTATTCAAAACTAATAAAATAGCAACGTATTTATCTATCAAACAATAATAATACTTTTAAATTGTTAATTTAGTCTAGTCAGAGCCTAGACTGGGTTTGAAATCTTATATCCACTCAAGCAAATTTCCCAGTATATTCAAAATAATCTCTATTGAAAACCACTTTAGTAAGATTTTGATGTTAAATATACTACCATTTAAAATTTTGGAATTATTAATTTAGGGACCTAAATAAAAGGTCACAATAGATATAGATATAAAATACATATTTTGTGGGTTCATCCATGTTAAAAACTTTTAATATTAATATACTGACATTTTGACTTGGTCACACAAGCCATCCACAGAGTTATAAAAGGTAGAAAGACGGTTGTAGAGGCGCTACAATCACTGATTTGAATAAAATGTTAAAATTCCACCAATATCAAAAAATGTTAAATTTAGGAATGTTTTTTAAAAAATCTTTCCAAATAGGAGGAAGTTTACATGTATCATCTTGCTTATTGATTCAATCTGGCCTTTTAAGTATCTCAATGGCTTCTCTAATTTTGCATTGGTAGAGATTATCACATCTGGATATGATCCTGGTACTAGAAAACTCAATTTTATGACCTGAATCTAAAGTATGGAGTGAGAGTGCTGATGATGATGAGTGTTGTTTAACTGCATTAGCATGCTCATCTCTCCTAACACTGATGTGACGATTACTCATACCTATGTAAGAAGCTTTACAATTTTTACATGAGATTTGATAGACACCATGAGATTCAAGAGAGATTGAATCCTTAGGCTTGGTTATTATATTGCTGATCTTTTGATGAGCAGAAAATGCTGTATCTATACGTCCGATACTGTCTGTAGTTCCTTTTACATATGGAACACAAATCCTAATAGATGATTTATCATCTTTTTGTTTCCTATTTTGTCTATTTTGGGCTTGAAATAAGGCTTTTTTTATAAATTTGTAATTATAACTATTTGCTAATAAAACACTATTAATATGATTTATTTCTTCTTTCAGATGTGTCTCATCTGAAAGGTTAATTGCTCTATTTAAAAGAGTTTTGGCTACAGAAACTATCTGAGTTGGGTGATGATGAGAATGGAAATGCAAATATCTGTCTGTGTGTGTATCCTTTCTGTAAATAGAAAAAGATAAACTATTTGGTGTTCTGGTGACTAGAACATCAAGAAAAGGGAGTTTTCCATCAGTCTCTGTCTCCATTGTAAATTTAATATGAGGATGCATATTATTTAAATGTAAAAAAAAATTATCTAATTTATTTTTTCCATGTTGCTATATGACAAAAGTGTCATCTATGTATCTGAGCCAAATGAGAGGTTTTAAAGATGATGATTCTAAAGCACGAGTTTCTATATATTCCATGAATAAATCAGCTATTACTCCTGAGATAGGTGAGCCCATAGGAGTACCAAAAACTTGTCTGTAATGCTGTCCATTGTATACAAAATATGTATTTAAGAGACAATGTTTAATTAAAGCAATAATATGGTCTGGTAAATTGCAACGTTGTTAGATTATATTTAAAGCTTCATCAATTGGAATGTTTGTAAACAAAGACACATCATCAAAACTGACCAGAATGTCATTAGCATTAATTTTTAAACTTTTTAAAACAGAAATAAAATGAAGAGCGTTTTTAATATATGATCCCATCTATTAAATCATATATTAAAAACTCTCTTCATTTTATTTCTGTTTTAAAAAGTTTAAAAATTAATGCTAATGACATTCTGGTCAGTTTTGATGACGTGTCTTTGTTTACAAACATTCCAATTGATGAAGCTTTAAATATAATCTCACAACGTTGCAATTTACCAGACCATATTATTGCTTTAATTAAACATTGTCTCTTAAATACATATTTTGTATACAATGGACAGCATTACAGACAAGTTTTTGGTACTCCTATGGGCTCACCTATCTCAGGAGTAATAGCTGATTTATTCATGGAATATATAGAAACTCGTGCTTTAGAATCATCATCTTTAAAACCTCTCATTTGGCTCAGATACATAGATGACACTTTTGTCATATGGCAACATGGAAAAAATAAATTAGGTAATTTTTTCTTACATTTAAATAATATGCATCCTCATATTAAATTTACAATGGAGACAGAGTCTGATGGAAAACTCCCTTTTCTTGATGTTCTAGTCACCAGAACACCAAATAGTTTATCTTTTTCTATTTACAGAAAGGATACACACACAGACATATATTTGCATTTCCATTCTCATCATCACCCAACTCAAATAGTTTCTGTAGCCAAAACTATTTTAAATAGAGCAATTAACCTTTCAGATGAGACACATCTGAAAGAAGAAATAAATCATATTAATAGTGTTTTATTAGCAAATAGTTATAATTAAAAATTTATAAAAAAAGCCTTATTTCAAGCCCAAAATAGACAAAATAGGAAACAAAAAGATGATAAATCAGCTATTAGGATTTGTGTTCCATATGTAAAAGGAACTACAGACAGTATCGGACGTATATTAAAATGCTATAATATAGATACAGCATTTTCTGCTCATCAAAAGATCAGCAATATAATAATCAAGCCTAAGGATTCAATCCCTCTTGAATCTCATGGTGTCTATCAAATCTCATGTAAAAATTGTAAAGCTTCTTACATAGGTATGAGTAATTGCCGTATCAGTGTTAGGAGAGATGAGGATGCTAATGCAGTTAAACAACACTCATCATCATCAGCACTCTCACTCCATACTATAGATTCAGGTCATAAAATTGATTTTTCTAGTACCAGGATCATATCCAGATGTGATAATCTCTACCAATGCAAAATTAGAGAAGCCATTGAGATACTTAAAAGGCCAGATTGTATCAATAAGCGAGATGATACATGTAAACTTCCTTTTATTTGGAAAGATTTTTTTTAAAAAACATTCCTAAATTTAACATTTTTTGCTATTGGTGGAATTTTAACATTTTATTCAAATCAGTGATTGTAGCGCCTCTACAACCGTCTTTCTACCTTTTATAACTCTGTGGATGGCTTGTGTGACCAAGTCGAAACATCAGTATATTAATATTAAAAGTTTTTAACATGGATGAACCCGCAAAATATGTATTTTATATATTTAACCCGTGCAAATCTTCGTTTTAACATATATATATATATATATATATATATATATATATAAAGGGATAATATCCATTAAATAGATAGAGAAATTTTAACCTTTGTTGTTACCAAAAAATTTCTCAATTGCTGATGTCAAGCAAGTTTTAACCCTTTAGTTGGGAGTCTTTTGTTGCAGTAAAAAGGGTTCTCGTTTACTTCAAAGCCATGTTCTTATATGGGTTTATGTCCAGAAAGCTATTTTATAAATGTGAGAATGTAAAAGAATAGCATTTTTCTTGACATTCTGAAAATAATATCTTTAATTTCTCATTTCTATTAATTATTATAACAAAAATCCATAGAAACATTTAATTCAACATATACAACTCTCCTACAAAGCTACAAATATTATTTGTAATCTGCCAAAAAAGTTGCTATTCTTTCATATTATCATTCTTGTAAAAAAAATTCTGGGTTTAAAGCCATATAAGAATTTGAGTTTAAAGTAAAAGAGGACCTCTTTACATCAACAAAAGATTTCCAAAAAGAGATATTATAGATTTACAAGTAAAACTTGCTTTTCTCAGAAATTGTCAATTACTAGTAATTGAGAATTTCTTGTTAACAACAAAGGTTAAAGTTTCTCTCTCTCTCTTTCTCTCTCTCTCTCTCTCTCTCTCTCTCTCTCTCTCTCTCTCTGTCTCTCTCTCTCTGTTTAATCAATATTATCTCCTCATTTCTATTACTTATTATATCAACAATCCATAGAAACATTTAATACAAAAATATACAACTCTCTGGAAAAGTTTAAAATATTATTTGCAAAATGTCAAGAAAGATACTTTTCTTTCACATTCTCACACCTATAATAATAGCTCTCTGAGTTTAAATCCATATAAGAACTTAGATGTGAAGTAAAAGAGGACTCATTTTTCTTCAACAAAAGATCTATTATAGATTTAAGAGAAAAAACTTGCTTAGCCTCAGGAAATGTCAATTAGTAGTAATTGGTAATTTCTTGGCTACAACAAAGATTAAAGTTTCTCTGTATTTAATGTATATTATTTCTCATTTTTATTAATTATTGTAACAACAACTCATATAAATGTCTTGTTAAATTCATTTGGCAAAATTTGTTTATTAATAGGTAAAACTATGGACAAAAGAAAATCTTTGAAAAATTTTGTTTTTGTCTAGTTTTGTAATGTTGTTACTTTTTATTTTTTTATAATTACTAGTATAGCATTACGCAATGTTCAATTTTTTTATATATACATACATAGACACAGTAAACTACTTAAATATACATGTTTTAATGTATGAATAAAAATTTAAATTGTATCAGCATTTATTTAATAAATAAAAATGAAATTATATTTTAAATAGGTACATTCTAAAATTAAATTTTAAAATTATTTTTTATTAATATTTTTAATTAAATAAAATTATTTTTTATAATTTTAGTTCTATTTCAAAATATTAAGCTAAAATAATTTGTTTATATATTTTATTATCAACATTGCTTTAATTAAAATGTTTTTCAAAACAAAATTAATAAAATGATTAGAATTAATAATGATTTTGATTCTGGAATTAAAAATATCAAAAAGTTGATTTGATTTTCAGAAGAAAATCTTAATTAATTTTTGGTTATTGGTTTAAAAAATAGCAAAATAATATAAAGTTTGTGCTTTATTTCATTATGTGTTATAAAATTCATTCACATTAAACCACATAAATTCACCTCAATAATTACTGTAAAAGCTATACAAAGGGAGAAAATATTTTATTTCATTAGAGTATAATAAATGTTTTCCTGAAGATTTGTAATGATGGTATTTTTGTTGGGCTTATATATTGGACTAATTACATTATTTAATATTAAACATTGAATGTCTTTAGAAAAATTTAACTTTATGTACATTTTTTAATTACATTCAACTGTTAGTAATAGACACAAGTTACTATATGCACCACATTTCAAAAAGTATTATTCTCCTCTTTTTTTAAGAGTTGTTGACCTGACCAATGATAGTACTAGAATAAGAATCAGATCATATTCAAGAATCTAAGGGTCCAGGTTTGATTATCATGTGAGTAGTGTCCCTGATCAGGCCAGAAACACCTGAAGAAGAGAGAAGAATACCACTCAAAACATTGTGCATATACTAACGTGTATGATATTGCTAACACTTTGATATAATTGGAAGATTTAAGTAAAGTTAATTTTAAGAACATTCAATATTTATTATTAGATGATTAAAACAGTCCAATATATAAATACAAGTGTATAGTAAAGTGTGTAATAAGTTATTGAGTACTCGCCATTTGGCTATGTGAAGTTATTGTCTATGGTTGTTGAAAAATGGAATTTGGGGAAAAGGAGGTTGGATTCTGTATTTGATTACAATTTATTGAGAAATGCAACATTCTGGAATACCAAATGATAATTAAGTACAAGCTCATTAAAATAGAATTTATGAATGAATAATTAAAAAAATTTTAGATCTTTTTCTTTTATTGTATACTGACTGCTTTAAATAATATATTGTATATACATCATCTGCTTTATAATTACTTTAGAAACATATCTACAGTACAAACATGAAAAATCTATCTCAAGTTTGTTTAGCTTTTAATTTAATATTCCTTGATTACAAAATAAAAATGTTGGTTAACGTTTTTGAAAGTTGTTAAAATTGTAAATTGGACAATAAATGTTTCTATTTGAAAGATATTTTAAAAATTATCCTTGTAAAATAAATAGATGTTATGTTTCAGAGATAATTCTTTTTCTAACTGTTAGTGTTTTAAAAGTCCATTTATTAAATATTTCTATTTAGAGACGAAACTGTTAATAATTCATTTTTTTTTTAAAATTTAATTTTAGAAAAGCTTTGATACGATGGGGAAAAAATAACATTTTATTTTTTATTCATGACTGAAATTTTCATTTTTTTAATCTCTGTGATAGTTCAATATTATTTTATGGTGAAAATATTTACTTAGATTAGAATAGTGTTTTATATTATTTCTTATATATAGTTGAAGGAACAAAACATATTTTAAATAAAAAAAGATCTAATAAGAAAAGGAAGAGTAAATTAATCATGACTAAAAATTTAAAATATGTTACAACTCTCAAAATGTAATATGTTCCAAAATCATGTTTATTGATAAAGGAGAAATAATATATATTCCTATACGATAGATTTTTTTATCTTAAGGTGTAATTTTAAGTAAAATAGTATCTGGTAAAATCAAAATCCAAACAAGTTTAGGGTATTACAGATGCACTGCTGACATAGCCACCAATAATCATCCTCAACATTACTTTCACCACATCTATAAACTGTTCCAGATATTCTGTCTTGTCTACAATAAGATTTCCAATTTCATAAAAAAACAATTAAAAAAGAAAATTCACAGAAATAACCTAGAAAACTGTTCCCGATACTGTATCTCCAAAATAAATTACTAAACTAAGGAGAATTATCCAAAAGTGTTTTAGAATTAATAAATATTAAAATCTAAACAAGGGACATATTATGTTTAATAAAAAAAAGTAAAAATTTCAAAACCAATATTTAAAGTTTATCAAATATTAATAATAGTAATATATATGAAAAAATACATCACTAAACTAATGTAAAAATGTGCTTAAACAAAAATATTTTAATTTTAAAATATAGTGGCAGAATAGAAACATATGTCTAATGAAAATATGGCAATAGAAAAATATGTATAAACTATTGTAGAAATTTTTAAAAACATGTGAATAAGCAATTTTTTTTCAATTTTAAAATATGATGGTAAAATAAAAACATGTACGTAAACAAATGTATGGTAGCAAAAATGTATAAACATAAGAATTAATTTAAAATACCTGTTTAAATTAAAGTATTTTAATTTTACAAGTAATAAATAAAGCATTATATTTTAAATTTCATCAAAAGTTAAAAAATAAATGAAAAAATTTTATAAATTGTTATAGATTTCAAGTTTTAATGAAATTCAAAGAATAAAGTTATGGCATCAAAGAATAAAGTTATGGCATCAGAATTCGCGTCAAATGTCTTTCAAAGTTAAAAAATTACGTGAAAAATATGTGCAAAGTAAGTATATATAATCTCAACAGTAATAAAAACAAAACAATTTTATCGAAAGTACCTGTAAACAGTTATGATGGAGACGTTTTAGTCATACTTCTTTATATGGCTTATGACAAGAGACAGAAAAAAAATTGATATGGGTTTCACTTCATTATATAGAAGTGGAAAAAGATAAAAAGTTTTGGCAAACTTGACCGCATGATTTTAAATCGATAACACCAAAATTAAAATGGGAAAAAGTAATATCAAAAACATTAAAGGCAGTTTGGAATTAATAAAATTTTGACATTCTAATACTTTTTTAAAATGTCTATTTATTATATCCATCGATCTATCTACTTATAAGTTTGTTTGTCTCCGTGTGTGTTTTTCTTTTAATTCGTCTATCTAATTAATTACATCTATATATTCATCCATTCTTTTATCGAACTATCACCTACCTACCCATCTTAACTATCTATCTGCTTACTACTTTATGTATCTATTTATCTATCTGATTTTCTATTTATTTAACTATCCTTCTATTCAACTATTTATCTACTTGTTTTATCTGACTTTATTTATTTATCTATCCAAGCATCCATCTATTTAAATATACATTCACCAATCCATTCACTTATCTATTAGCTTGGTAACAATCTAACTATCTGTCTACCTACATATCTATCTATCTGTATCTGCTTAACTTCTATCTACCTAACTTTCTACCTACACTTCTATATTTCTATTACTTATCTATCAATATAAAATCTATGTATATATAGCATATATATTCATATACCTTTGCCTTTGTATATATATATATATATATATATTGAAGCATTATATCTTAGCTTAAAATTGAGCTTCGTAGTTTTATCTACTAACCCTATATCCCATCCCACTCCTTTAGTTGCATATATATATTTGAGATGCACACCTAAAATTTAGAGTTTAACTTTTCAATATTTATTATTATTAATTCTTTTTTAATAATTCTTTTCTTCAAATTAAAAATACATAGTTGTGGCTCAAATATATATATATATATATATTATAAGTTCAAAAATACTAATAAAATATTGATTTTTTTTAATATCTTGTTTGTCGTTGATTACCCACCCCCACATTGCCTTATGTTGCTGTTTCCATCCAAAAGCACAGAAATATACTGCTCACCCATCCTATGAACAGTTCTGTTCATATTAGTCACTAAGCAGCTTTTGTTCTTTGTGGTACTATATCACACTTTATAGATCACTACAACATGATGTGAGGGTGTGTAGAATTCAAGTTGTCCTAAGTCTTTGCATGTGCATTTGAAATACTTATTTTTCAGATGACTTGATGTAGTTTTAGATAGTATTAATTGTAAGATAAAAGACATGCTTCCCTACACATATTTTTAAGGTTAAATGAAATCATGTGTAAAAGGTGTTTTGCATGGGGACAGCTATAAAACTTTCAAAGCATAAGCTTTACTTGATCAGAGGGGAATTTTAAAATCGAATGGTGTTTTGTAAATTGGTTTAAAATAGTGCTGAAAACTTTTTTTTGATCAGACATTAGTTGAAAAAAGGAAATATATTTTGTTAAATAATTTTGTTTTTCAAAATGTTTTATATGTTGTAACAGATGATAATTCAGATGGGCAAAATCATCAGATCCCTCTCTGTGTGAATTCCAGCACTATTCACTGACATGGATAATGTTTTCAAAATTGTCACACATGTGACATCTGTCAGATTGGAAAAACCATTGCATCTCCCTCCCTGTGAATTCCAACACTACGTTCTGACATATATAGTATTGTATCAAAGCAGTGTAAAAAAAAGTAAATTGTAAATCAGCCTGATAACATTATATCTATTGGTTTTGACTAGCAACAGAGCCATCAAGCAGCTTGTGGGGGTTAATTAACGATAACCAATATTTTATTATATGTCATTTTAAAACTTTTTCTTTTTAAATTGATTTTCCTATTAAACTGTATATTTTATAAAATCCAAGATGGAAGATGCAACTGTCAATTATCCAAAAATAATTAAAGGGTTGGGAATATAATATTGTTTTAATCTTGGGATGGAATTTTTAATTAAAGTTTTTACTTAAAATAAAATGGGGATTAAGATTAACGATTGTACTTTTGTTATAAACAATTTTGTGAAATCTATTTCCAATTTGAAAATAGATTTAAATATATTTTTGGAATGTTATCTAACAGTTGCAGCTTTCAAAAACAATGGACAAAGAAATGTAAAATGTCTGTTAGATTAAAAATTATGTTTGAGCTAGAGATAAGAAATGGAAAGCATTCTTCAAATACCTGAGCAGTATATAAATTGACCTGATTTTAAATCACCAACAGATTAGCTACTATTGAGAGAACTGTATTGTTAACTGACTACATGTCACTGTGAAACATAAAATGATGTAGTAGTAAGTCCACCACCTTTCTAACCCTTGTGGGTCAATTTTTCCTGATAATGTACCATCTAACTGCTGCCCTAAATGAAAGAAAAGCTTAAAGAAGGAACTCTGGAATGCTAAATAGAAGCATGCTCTCACCAAGAAGAATTTATTTGGATCCTCAATTGCTATGCATGAGCTGTATATTGAAAATATATTCTTAAATTTGTGCAAGGTAACTCTTATACTACTATTTGAAAGTAAATCAAGCCTAACTAATCTCAAATCCTGCTATCAAGATTTCTTCTAATGTATTGTTCAATTTTATCTCTTTTTAATTAATATGTAAAATGTAATTTGCTCTTAAATTATTTCTATATATTTAATTTTCTCTCATATGCTCTAACTTTTTTTAACATTGGTGCAGTCATGTATTTATATGTATTTATTACCTAATTTTATATGTCTATTTTAGTTATTAATATGCCAATCTCAAGCAATCTGACAAGTTGAATTTTGTAAAATATTTTCTTTCCTCTTTTAAGTAAACCTCCATGAATTAAGGTTATTAATGTCCCCTCAAAATATAACGTATTATTAATTAGTACACTCACCAGATTGTTTTTATGAGTCAACATTTTGTTTATGTTTTAATATAAAAATGTGTTATTTGTTTAACTCTGAATTCTACTTGGGTGAATTCAGAACTTAGGCTAATTAACACTCTGAAACTTTATTTATTTTATAAAAATTATTTATTAAATTCTGAAAGGGTGACCTATTATTTGTTTTCTATAACTGCTAGTCTTAACTTTATTTTTCATACTCTTAAATTATCAAATGCTTAAATATTCTCAGTTATAAAGTCAATGAAGGTTGGGATTGAATTATTTTAAATATCAGAAAAGGAGGGGAGTCAAATCTTAGTGTATTTTTTATTAAATGAAATCTTATATATATATATTGTAACCTTCCCCGCTCCATATAATAATACCCACAACATGCTAAGAATATACTAACTATTCCGGATTTTCTTTACTTATTTATTTCCGGTCAATAATAATTAACATTAATAATAATTCCGGGTTCTCTAACTCAGTCTATCAACTATATTATTATGATTTAAATAAAACAATCACTAGCTCAGTATTTTATAAACACAGTTATGTCTGTGAAATGAATCAACATAAACATCTTTTATTATTCCCATGAGACCTGGAGCAATGACAAAGGAACAAAACGAGAGATCATTGAGATACTATCCCAATGGCATAAGAACACTATCCTAAATAATTGACTAATAGCATTCCTACGACTTTTAAAACTTTTATCATATCTTAGTATTTTTAAAACAAATTCTAGCTCACATAAATAAATTAATTAAATAAAATAGAGTTAAATTAATCAAATCATATCAAATCAAATAGATAAATCAATAAGTAAATAAATAATTAAATCTCAGGTTCATAAATTGTAATTAAAACTGATTTCATATTGCCATAGTAAACTATGATAAGGGAATTTTATGTCATAGTTCACTACGTAACGAATAACTAATTAATAAGAACAATGACAATAATAAAATAATATAATCTTCTTTTCTTTCTAGATGTATTAAATATTTTCGTGGTAACATTTATTAATCCGATAATCAAAAATTATGTGGTAACGTTCGCATATATTTTACTTAAATATTGTGGCAATTAACCCATGACCAATACCTGTTCTACTTATACTTCTTTCATTTTATTATGTAAATAAAACAAAATAAATTATTAAAATTTCTAATATTTATTATCCTGTGCAAAATCATAAACATGTTTAATTATAAACGTGCGTTGTGATTTCATGCATTTCATGTGTAGGAAAAAACAACAACCAAGACACAAAGCTTACTAATAAAATTTTATAACATTTTATTAACATTATAACAAATAACACTTTGTACATTATTTACAGCGGATATCCCTATTTACTTATCACAAACTTTTATTTATACCCGTTGATGTCTTAACATTATTATTATCGAATTTTATTTTACCCTTTTTACCATTAATAATTACAAAAGTATTTTACAATATTATTATTATTGGATACATGTTTTGAGCTTAGCTGAATACACAAAATTTCTATCCATTAAACTTTTCTATTGACATTATGTCCTTATAATTTCAAAATTATATTTCTATAAGATCTTTACTGTTATGTAAAATTATACAAAAATTACAAAATTATACTTATATTCTTGTTAGTATGGAATCCTACAGAATTTAATCCTTATGATATTTTCATGTTCCTTTTATTATCAATCATAATATAATTACTGATAAAATTTTGATCCCATCCTTAACTTTATATAGCAATTAACATTATCCACACACTATGTACAAATACACATTTTTGTTATACATTTCTTTAACTCATTTTCCAAATAAACATGCAATCTCTTTTACTAAATCTCACGTACAATATTTTAAAATCTTATTATTGTTTTAAAACTTAATTCTAAGGTTTTTTCCTTTAAAATTATATCAGTTTAGCAATTGGTTTTAAAATTATATCATATGATTCTTCATCTTTTATAATACTTATACTTTCACTTTGGACTTATACAATTCTACTTTACTCTAGTAAATAACTATTCTTACATAACTACTATCTAACTTCCTTTCTATCTTATGTATCATTTCTATAAAATTATCTCCCTGACGATGTATTTTCATGAAATCAAGATAGCGAAGATATAGATGCGTTGGATCAAAATAAACAAGATATTATCCTTTATAAAACTTTGACAATCATGGCACAGTGAATTTAAGGACGCCATAGAGGAGTGACTTTTATCTGTCTATCTGCCTCTAGTATTGGAAGGATGCTAAAGCTATTTCTTCAGCTTCATCACATCAGAAAGTTTCAAAGATATGTAAAAACACTGTCCAGAATATATGTGCTCAGTTATAGGGCTAAGTTATCTATACTGAAGTCACACAAATAATTATGATCCACATATTTCATTCCTTATAGTTTAATAAAACATCCTCTTGGTTTCCTTTGACATCAGTACTCCCAAGTCACTATCTGATTGATTTCTTCAGATTCATCTCTTCATTACATCGACAAATTCTCTGTCTACCTTGCTAATAATAATAAAATTCATTTTTATTCAACTATACAGCTATTCTTAAGAAAATTCTTTACTATACTTCTCGTATATTTCTATCTCTACTGTTCTAAACTATTTGAATATTTTCAATATAAAACTCAAAAGAATCACATAATTAATATGCTACTTATTATTAATCATTTTTAGATTATTTATTGCATGCACATTTTAAAATTTTACTACTCTCTTAAATATATGTTTGATGTTGGATAAATGTGTACTTATAACTTTTAACATCTTTCATACTTCATTCATTAATAGATGACCTATAAAAAAATATATTACATATTACCAATAATATTAAAATTACCAACGATCTCTATCCTCTGGATCGTATTTGTAAACTTCTCCATTCCAGGACTTCTAGTAGGTATTTAAAATTTTCCATACACACATTTTTATTTATACTAATATTTCTCTCATTCCATTAGCTCGTATATTTAAATATAATTATTATAAAATTTATGTTTATATGTTTCCCTAAGCTAATTCAAATTTTATACTTTAAATACAATAAAAAAAAATAATTAAAACTATATTTACGATACAGCTTTGTTGGACTCGCTTGGAAAATCGTTCATTGCAAAGCTAAATAAAAAAAATTATATTTTATTTTCTTCAGTCACTTAATGTTCTAATTTAAACTTTTAATTCTGTTTATTAATTCTTCTTGGACGATGATCCTTAATTTTCTTCATCTTTTTCCACTTATTCTTGAGATCTCCTTTACATAGTCTGCTAGCTTTTTCCCCCGCGCGCTTGGTTTTCCTCGATGCATCTTGTAATTTTATTTTAAAAATTCAATAAATTTTTCTTTATTTCCCTGGATCCATTTTCCTCATTTTAGTGATTAATTATATCTGTTTAAAATAATATTCTTTCCATTCAATATATTTTCCTTTTTTCTATGATAAGATAAAAATCCAAGTTCCTCTTAGTAAATTCATATAGCATTTTTATACCAGGACTATGCCTTTTCTTCTATTTTAAATTTTTAAAACTATATCTTTTAAATAATGTTTCCTTTAATATAACATATTTTTCTTTATCACTATTTTACTATATACTCGAGAAACATATTATAATTTTTCCATTGAGAAATATGACTTAGTTTTAAATACTTATAAAACAAATGTTCGTCATAGGATTCTCTCGATAGCAAATAGTTTCTTTCTTATATTTTCACACAGCATCTTCTTTGTATTTTTCCAAGTTATAAGATTTAATTTCTGGTTGAGCACAAATAATACAAAACTTATACAATTTTCACTCATTTTTCTTTCAATAATTATTTCAATTATTATTCTTGGTATTTCCATTTTATTGTAGGCTGAATGGTCAAATTTGATTAAATCCACTGGTAAGATCACGTAGAAATTAGCAAATCATCTTTCTGGATACAAAATTATTTTATCTGTTCAAGACTAACTTTAGAATAATTATTAATTTATAAATTTATATTACTTTTTTCAGCTTCGATGTTACAAGCAATTCAAAAAAGTTACCTTCCTCTTCAACTTTCACATTCCATCTCCCGCTTCTGTCTATTTTAGATTTTTTTCTTGCCAATTTAAATCCGTTGATTGGTCAATATTTGTTTTTAGCGCGAACAATATTAGTCATTCTATTTTGGATGATAAATTGTACTTTTTAAATAAATATTTATGACGTAATGTCTGGAATATTACTTTAACTTAATATTATTAAATTTAATCATAGTTTGATAAAATTATTATTTGATCTTTAAAATAATTATTAAGACAATCTATAATATTTTAAACTTTAATTTTTATGATAGATGACAATTATATCTAGTTTTAAATTCACAAACTTTATTATTATTTACCAAGTGTGTGTGTGCGTGAAAGCATGTAATATACGATCACGTGTCTATTCACTCTACAAAAATAATCTTTTATTTATGTCTCGGTTTAAATTACCAAAACTAATGTATTTTCTAATTTTTGAAAAATAAATTGAAACTTATAGGACTAAATATAATTCTCACCATCCCGAAGTTTATTAATAAAAATATACCCTATTAATTTTGACTAATTATAATATTATCTTTCATTTATTTAAACTATTAATTCTGAAAATATTATATTCTAATCATTACTATAATTTTAACTGTCTATAGCTGTGTTATTTTGTATGGCCAGCTTTCACAACCATAAGCAATGATATTAAAACTTTATTTAACTGTTTACTTTTTAAAATACTTTATTATACTGTTATCTGTTAGGTATTTTAGCTTAAAATTGTATTACAAATCTATTATTACTTTTATATCACTTAAATATAACTTAAAATTTAAAATTTTTTTCATAATTGACCTTTCTACCCTACCTATGATCTACAGACAAGGGCACAATATATATATATATATATATATATATATATATTACAATGGCATCATCTATTATTTGTATAAATTATGACATTCAAACTAGGGTCATTTATTTTTAAAGCAGTAAATATTATTCAATGTCGTTAGTGACATCTTTCCATACTCCATTGCTGACATTTGGCTCCACTTCATGAATTTATATATATTACATGCTTCTAATCTGGGGATTGCAACAATTTGAACCCATCAATTACTTTTTATGTCCTGCCTGTCCTGTTGTTAGTTGAACTTCTCAGGACCAAGCTTTCGTATAAAAGGCCTCTTGTGTCAGTTTCTCTGGTAAGCTCTGGAACCACACCATACCTATCCACTTTTCTCTAAGCACTGCCTAAGAAGGGGCTCTTAGACTTTGTTTTCTTCCAGAAGCACAATGCTACCCGAAATAATGTTAGTCACTACTTTTCAGAACTGTAACCCAAAAGCGTTAATAGCAATTTTATGTAAATTCATTCTAATAATTGATTGGCTTCTTAATATTGGACCCACCAAAGATGTGTGTTTATTTATAGTATATGTTATTTAATTAATAAAAGAGCATATGAGAAATAATAGCATAAATGACAATATGTAATTATCTACCGCTTGGTAGATTGCTTGCTCATTCACTCACATTCTAATGTATGCAATTAATTCACAAATGTATGTAAATAATTTGTCATAGTATTAAACTAATTTTTTTTGCTTAACTTGTTTGAGTATTTTGAATTCCTTTTTCTCCACTTCCACACGTACAGCTATGTGTGTATATATTTTAGTTAAGTTATAGTTTATAGATGTCTCATTGTCTTCTCAACTCTGCTAGTGGATCGGATTTAAAATAAATTCTTGTGTGGCATCATTATATGTTATTCATTAGGTGTTTGATCTGTGGCATATGAAGTGGGTTCGAATTCAGGTTGATTCCTGATCTAAATCTCGGTCTTAACTGGGTTTGAAGTACATTCTGTGAGTTCCAGCTCATGTTAGATGGATAAATATGTTTTGACCAGTACAATATCCATCCATTAATTTATATATATATACCTATCCACACATTATATATCTATTGAGATATATGATTTTCCAGATATCTGTCAATTTAATTTTCTATCTGTCTATCCAACAATTCATTCATCTATGTTTCTATCTATCTATATAATTATCTATTAATTCGTCCATCGATCTATTCATCTATCTAGCTGTTTTGCTTTCTTTTTATTTATCCATCCAAATATCTATTTATTTAACCATCTACTTATCTGCCCATTCAGACATCTATTATCAATCTATCTACCTACCTAACTACTTATCTGCCTACTTATCTGTCTATATAAATATATAATGATTCAATTTCTCAAGTTTAACTGTAATGTAATCAGTATTTCACCAGATGATGATTTTACTCTTGATATTAAAGGGTTTTTTTTTGTAACATATCAATAAAATTTTAATCTACTTTATAATTTGTTTAGTTATTATTAAATATTGTTTTTTATACTTATGTTTGAATCTTTTTATGAACATATCTTTGAAGTTTTTACTGAAAAATGATTTATATTTTGCTTCCATTGAATAATAACTAGTTATTTGTGTGCTTGATCTTAAATGCTTAATAAAATACATTTATTCTTATCTATTTATATGTATATTAAAATGTACAAATAGAGATAATGCAACATTGTACCGACAATTAATATAAAACATATCTTCTTTGGTAGCGACGCACACTAGCGTCATTCATTTTTTCACTATTTTCTCTTTACTATATTTAGGTGAATCTCAGCTATTGTGACATAATTGTTCAAATTGATCATAGGTCTATAAAAATTATTTCTTGATATTATCAATTTAATAGTTTTAATTCATTCTAAAACACACTACTAAACAGAAATACAAATGAAGGATTTGTATGACAATATTAAACATACCATCCCTACTTCTTTGTAAACTTTAAATAAATGACATTATAAACTTTACATTTAAATAATCTAGAGATACATTATTATCTCTCATAATTTAATTATCTTATTACAGATTTGTCAAAGATTATCTCGACAATAATTTATTTTATTTAGATTTTCTCTTTTCTTTATATATCTTTAAATAATTTGATCTTTATAAAACAATTGCATATATAAAGAATGAATATTATTGACTGATATGCAAACAGATGTATACATGACAAAATATTAAAAAGTTATTTGTTCATATTCTACTGATGTCAGAGAAAGGAGTAGCTTTCACAGATCAGAAGGTAACAACTACAATAAATTAAACTACATTTTTGAAATAGTCAGCATTAATGTATTGGAGTAATTTAATTTCTTATTTTAGTGTTTAGTATTGTGTGTTGCATATACTTCATGCATCCAGTAGAACATATGCATGATCAGGCTTTCCTAGGTTCACAGCTATTGTTTGTTAAAATGTGGGCTCACTCTTTACTTGTGATTAACTTATGTTACAAACACAGTTTAGCATGGAATTAATAGGTTACTTTATTTTGCTGAAGACTAAGTAACTCTATTGTTTGAATCTAACATTTATATACCTTTCACTTGAGACGAATCAAAAAATACATTTACTTAAAATTCCACATTATTTTTCAATCACCATTTTATTAATTAATTTGGTTTTTATCTATTTCATAAATAAGCCTCTTTGTTTATTTCACATTTATTTTTAATGGGTTATCAATTATCTAATTTTATCAAATAATTAAATTTTACTTAAAATTACAGCGGAATCATGATATCTCCTGTATTTTGTTCCAAGCCTATCTCAGATATATCATATATTGCTTTTAATAATTAAGATAAGTTTTGATTACAATAAATATGTATGGTTTATTAAATTATAAATGTATAGTATTTTTAACATGCACATACATATACAACAGTTAGTTTTTATATGTATAGCACATGTATATAAATTAAGATTATAATATAAACAACATTTTTAAAATGACTTTATAATTGGTAATAATAAATTGAGGAAGAACATTAACACATATATTTATTGTGAACATGTTCACTCATTCACATTCACTCAGAAAATAAAAAAAAATTATTGCATTTACAAATAAGCTAAAATGAATAACAAAGTGTCAAATTGACATTGCAGCTAAGCATCCTCTGAATAATATTCCTTTTATCATTGATGAAATGAACTTATTAAAATTGACTTTATGGATATACTTACATTCAATGGAATCAAATGAAATTAAAAATATAAATGATTTATTCATGTTTTATCAAAAATTATAACTAAATTATGCATATATATACTTATTTTAAATTTTATTATTTCCATAACCAAAATCTTCTAATAATTAAAACAGACAAAACTCTCTATACATATTGCCACTCAGTGCAAGCCATAGAAATCAATGGATTTCAGAAGGCTTGTGCATAAAATCCCTATGTAGTGCCTACTCATCCAATATCTCCAGATTAGTTTCTGGCTTGTGGCCTTCCTCGGTGAGGAGCCTTAGATCTGAGAGCACTCCTCACTGACAAAGGCTACAAACCAGAAATTAGTCTGGGGATATTGGATGAGGCACTAGATGGGGATTTTATGCACAAGCCTTATGACATCCATTGATTACTGTGGCTTGCACTGAGTGGCAATACATATAGTTTTGCCTGTTTTAATAACAGTTAAGAGCAAGCATAAAAAATAGTGATCATGTGATGTTTATTTTCTAATAATAGTATTTTAAATTATCATATTATACAATTAATGGTTCTAAAATTAAATTCAGGCTAAAATAATCTGTTTTAAACACTACCATATTATTTTTTTTTTAAAATTGTTTTCTCATTTACCTATCTAAATGAATCACTATCTCATCTTAAAAATACTTTAATTACTAATATATTACAAAATAATACTATCTTGACCTTAAATATTTTGACTGACTTATATATATATATATATATATATATATGTGTGTGTGTGTGTGTGTGTAATTGTGTGTGTGTGTGTGTGTAAAATAAATAAAATCTCTGTTAATTAAAAGCAAAATTATAAATAAAATAATAAATTTAACGGTTTACAAACTATTACAAACAATCCTTAAATCCGCAGAAGTACTTTCGGTTAATTTAATGGCAGTTGAGGCAGGTTTAAGAAATTAACCGAAAATACTTCTGCGGATTTAAGGATTGTTTGTAATAGTTTGTAAACTGTTAAATTTATTATTTTAATTATAATATATATATATTGTGCCATTACAATTTAGTCACTAGCTAAATTTATAGTAATGTGCATGTAGAAAAGGTAAACCGAAAATCATCATCACATTTTTATATAACCATAAATGAAGCTGTAGGGCATCCAAGTTCAAACCCTACAAGGTCCAGTTCTAAAAGCTTTAGATAGAAAGAGAGTGGGTCAAAAATTATATGCTTTATTTCTTTGTGTGTTGATAGAAAGGTAATACACACATTTAAACTATTTAATATTTAACTTTTCTGTTAAAAAGCAAAGTTATAATGCGTATGTATAGGCAATGTATGTGTAAACTATTTAATTGTTTTATATTTCAAATATACATTTTAACTTTCTTTAAAACTAACCTATGCTTGATCAATTCTAATATCTTCTTCTATACTTCTATTTTTCTTTCTATAATTGTAATTGGGATTTAAAAGTTACAGATTTAATTTTAAATAATAGGGTTATAATTACTAAGCTAGCAATTATATTATTTAATGTTAGTTTATGAATGATTTGAAAGAATGAAGGATGTGTGTACATTACATACTGAAATTTACATTTACTAAATATTGAAAGAAAAGGAAAGATTAAATCTGTCAAATTATTTTTTTTTGTACAATTTTTTGTTAAAAGAGGAAATCTGTTTAATCAGATATCGATCTTTATAGCAATTTTTTTTTTGTAAATAATTGTTTTTCACTTTGGGAGCTTATAATGAGTAAGAGCTATAATTTTGAAATTGTCTTATCTTAAGATCTAAAGAAGAAAGCTCAAAAATTTGAAATGTTACCTAAAAAAAAAAAAAGGAAAGGAAATAAGGATTAAGTCCATTTTTTTTTTTTTTAAAACAAAAGTGTCTGGAAAAAGGATTAAACTTTTCAGTTAAAAAATAATTTAGTTGAAAATAAATTAGAGATCTAATTAAAACAAATTTGTCCAAAAATAGCAAGTGACGCTATCTCTGATTGGTTAAGTTAGCTAAAAATTGGATATAAAAAGGTGTCTGGAATTTTTTTTTTTTTTTGGTGATTATGATTCATATTATTAAACTATTAAATTGAATGTTGAAAATATAAGAAATGGCTGGCTAGAAAAATTATATGTATGTCCCATCTTTTCTGGACCATCTGGGGAAGCTGCACATCACATAGGAAAGAAAAGATGTCTTGTCTAAAATAATAATCTACACCTTTCAACTGACCAGAGAAATAAGATGTTGTTTTTAATAGAAGGAAGAAAGCATTCACCTGCATTCAAAGAAGATGAATTAATCTACTGATAAATATTAATCATCAAGTCCAATTAATTGTTACAACAACTGATTTTAAAATCAAGAAAGTTTATAAATGTGAAAACAACCGCTGTATTTCATCCACTAAGAATCATGCTTGACAGGAAGAGAAGAAAAATTGATATAATGATTTCCAAATTATCCATTAAAGCAAATAACCTCAATAGAGTCATCATCATCAAATAGTTATACACCTCAAGAAAGAGATTGTTCCCACGTAAAATGGAAATGGTAGCTGCAGAAATATAGACATTATACAAGACAAGTTTGAACCCTTGGAAATTCGCCACAAACAAAAGATCGGTAATATGACTTTTTATATCTATTTTCTTTATGATATCAGTCTTAATAAACATTTTAGCAATAAAGTGGTATATTTTATTTAAAGAACTTTTAAAGACTATTCAGATCGATTAAAAACAAGAATGTCTTACTAATAATAACTTTGAGCTTCATAAATGATCTTGAATGTATGAAAATTATTTGTTTATTAATGTTACAGTTATGAAAAATATTAATGTGTAAAACAATTTTTTTATGGTATTATGATTTTAGTTTTCACTAATATATATTTATTGTTTTGGGATAAAACACGCACCTACATAGTAATATTTTATATGTGTATCATTGCGAGTGAATGTGAAATAATGAGTAGTATTAGAATATTAGATTATTTTGTTTCAAGTTAAGTATAGCATTTCAGAGATAGAAGAGCGGGGGAGAAAATAATTTAAAACTTGTTTCTAAAACTTGCTCTTTCAATTCTATTAACATTTTCTTTTAACAGTCTACTTACATGTTAGATTTATAAAGTATGTGTGCTAATGAGCAGATAATATTTTTTTTTCTTGAAATACTTTTCTCATAGAGTGAAAATCATGGTCAATGTGACGTCCAACTTAATACAATATACATTTGAAGGGAAAGAGGGAAGAACTTGAAATTAATCTGAGGATTGTTATATAATCAATTATTATCATTATTATTATTCATGTCAATTTTCATGTTTATCTAGAAATTTTTATGTATATGTTAGAAATGTAGTAATAAATATTAGTTTGCTTTATTAAACGAGGCATATATATTTCATTAAGTGTAGTCTTTGTTAAGTGTGATTATTCATCATCATCAATGGTTGAAAATTAGTTATTTAAGATATAAGTAAGTATGCTAAAATTAAGCAATAATTATGAATTTCTGTATAAAAATTAGTTTTATGTTTAGGCTTAGTCCTAGAGCTGTAGTTGAAACCCTTGTCATTATCGTTATTATTATCATCATCATCATCGTCATCAACGTTTTAATTAATGAGCTGTTTAACTGTTTAAAGGCCATAAATAAATCTTGATTTTATAATATTTAGTGATTTTTTAGTATTATTATCACCACATCCCATCATCTATTTCATGCAAGGATGAGTGAATTGCCATCCTAAATTAGTTATATATAATCTGAGCTAGTAAACTTATAAAAATATTGAAACACATTTGTTATGCTAAGATCTGAGAAATGATTTATGTCTAATCTACTCCACTTTGGTTTGAAGATGTTTTACTTTTGCCTAAATATTAGTGTGTATAGTGATATGTATCAAAAAGCAAAATCTCTCATTTTAATTAGAAATAAAGTACCAAAAGAGGGGATTCAAACCCGGTACATGTGAAAGGTTATTAGATATAACCGTGTCTAGATTCAGATAATCTAGTGGCGCCCTGCTAGACCATATTCACTTAGTATTTGTTTAAACATGCACTTAACATCAAACCAAGAAATAAAAGTGGATAAGATCTACTGTCTGTATACCTGAGTTATATTTTATTGAATTACTAGTGTACTCACTTCATGTGATTACATATACCTGAGTTATAATACTTGTTATTAATAATTTGTTTATAATTCTCATATATATATATATATATATATTGTACACTACTCAGATATGGTAATATCTTTTGAACTACATTTAATTCTTGATATTGTTATATTTTGAGAAATTCTTATATATATTTTGGACTCAGGTATGGTAATTATTATTTGGACTCCCTTTAATTTTGTTACAATATATATATATATATATATATATATATATATATATATATATATATATATATATATATATATATATATATATATATATAGCTTGGTGATCTATGTCTTCTGCACCAAGCTTGTCTCAAGTCAAAAATTATTTCATGTAATAAAAAGGTAAAGTTTTGTCACTTTTTCCGTCAAATACATTTCTTTAAAAAATATTGGCAGCACATAAACTGAAGTGGATCCTCCTATAGCGGTTATACTGCCATAAAATAAATTCCATTAATTATGGCATTCATCTTCGCAAATTACTGCTTACATAGAAGTGATGAATATCCATCAATACATATTTTCCAATGACTAAATGGTAAATTAGTATTTAGGAAGATTTATCAAATCAATAAATAAAAGATCACATTGAAAAAATTATTGATAAGGAATGTAATAGAATTTAAAATAAGTTTATATATGCATATTTTAGCTATAATGATTAAATAAACTTGTAGGGTCACCTCTGAGATTATTGATCAGGAAATAATCAACATCATTGTTTCTATAGATTAGTTGGGCAAGTTGTTCATTATATGCTTTTCTGAAATTATTGTAATATCAGAGTTGATAAAAATTTTCGAAATTTCTTGGCCAATTATAATTACTTAATAAGTCACCAAATCAAAAGAACGAAGCTAATACGTCAAAATGATGAATAACTGGCCCAACTAATCTAAACTATGATATTGATTATTTCCTGCTCAATAATCTCGAGAGCGACTCTACAAGTTTATTTAAGAAAATGTACAATTTCAAATGTCAAGTACTATGAACGGTTTCCACTTTTTTTTCTATAGTGATTAAACATAAATTAATTAAAATCATTTAACTGCATTATTACCATTAACACATATATAACTTGTCTTTAGATTATTATATCTCAAAATTATTATTTTTGTAAAATAAAAATTATAGCACACGTATATATATATATATAATTTAATTATTCGTTATTGCACTGTGTATTTCAAATTGCTATTTTTATCTTAGAATATAAATTTATGGCATTTACATGATAAATCACTTAAATTGTAATCTTCTAAGTTTTACTTATTTTAAATTAAATTGTACATTGCTTTTTAAACTATTAGAAAATTTCAACAAGCAAACGTAACATGTAGGATCCCGATTTAATAAATGAAATCATTTTGCATTTAAATTAATAACTTTTCATTATTATTAATAACTATTTTAAGTTAAATATTATTATATCTCATCTTGCCTTTAAATAATGGACAAGCCCAGATTCTATCTTTTTTAATTACCGATCTATTAGCCCGTTATTGCCATTGAATGTATGTTATCTATATGTATACATATTGCTCCGTAACAATGAATGTTTAATCCTATCAAGATAAGATAGAAGCTGGACTAGTCCATTATTTGAAAAAAAGTTGTGATATAACATCCCCCCAGGCTAAAATTAGCCCTGAAGAATGTAGTCCTTCAGATGCTGTGGTGGGCATTTTTGTTGCTTTCTAGTTTCATCAGATTCATTGTTTAACAGGTCCAGTGTCTTTATTTGTAGATCTGGAAACTTAATTTTGTAGATTCATCATTGCTTGCTGGTGACTCGTTTCTTTTAAGTGGTGACTCTTTATTGATAGCTGATAATGCATAATTCAATTTTAATTGTTTTCTGTCTATGATGTTGTTATCCATCTGAGCCTTTAAATTTGATCACAACTTCTGGAAGTCTGGGTGATTTTTTTTTAAATAAACTAAAGTACCACTACTTAATATTTGTGACACTTTGTATCAAATGACATATTTAATAAAAAGTACATGTCTATGGGAGGAGACATAATAAAATATCTATAACCTAAACATTTTAAAAATATATTTTTTTTTATAAAAGCAGCTAGTTATGAACATATGTATAGTAATATTTTAGATTTTAGTTTAGAAAGCACTTTTAATTAATAACTTCACTTATATAAGCACATATCTACTTTTTCGTAGGTAATTTTTATCAGTATTATTCTGTTCAACTGACTTAGTGATTGTAAACATGATATTTATTAATAGAAAGATGTGTGTTATATTGAACAACAAATAAACGTTTAATATAATATGAATACAAATAAAAGTTTACAATATGTATTAAGAAAACAAATTAATGGCATATTATGTGAACATCGGTTATTGCACCTTTGTTGTGGATTTTAGTGAAATAAAAGTGATCCTTCTTTACTTCAGATACAAGTTCTTATAAGGATTTAAACTGGAAAAGCTATATTATATAGGTGTGAAAATGCAGAAGCAGAAGAGTATCATCTTCCTTGATATCCTGCAACTAATAATTAATCTAAAGAGAATTGTTTATGTTGAATTAGATATTTTCATGGATTTTTAGATTGATAAAAATAAAGATATTATATTCCAGTAAAGGGAGGCAACAATTTATCTTTTAATTTTTCCAGAAAACCATTAATTACTAATTAAGAATCATGAGCTTAAACAAGTTATCTCTGTTAACCTATAGTGAAAAAAAAAGTACCCTCTTTTATTTCCAACCCAAGTTCTTATTTTGATTACATCTCAATATATATATATATATATATATATATATATATATATATATATATAACCCCTCTACCCAATACCGCTTCTACACTTTGTATAAGCAAATGCCCAGGGCGCCAATTCTATTAATGAATAGAATAAATTAACACTTTATTTACTTTTAATTAGTACTGAGACTCATTTACTTGTGTCTAACTCATAGCTTAGCTCAGTGGAGGGTTATAGGAAGTCAATAATACATAAAATATAAATAAATGAAGGAAGAAATACTATTAACCAATTAAAATTAGATATATGCCTTATTTTTTAATCAACTAAATGATAGAGGCCAGTAAAGTTTTATTTGTTCAAGCGAATAAACTACAATTTCAATTTGATCTTTTCCGTCATCTAAATATAACTTTAATAGAAAAACATAATACTAAATAACTCCACTATGTAGCACATCTTAATCTAAATAGCTAGATTAATGTTAATTTGGAAATATGAAATTAGATCTCAGGGAATCTTTAATACAATTTGATTAAAGAAATTCTATCATACAATAACTTATAACTATTGAAGTAAAACAAATAAAAAAAATTATGGAATGACTTGAATGCTGATAGCAATTAGATAATGAAGGAAATAGGGTATCTTTTAATCTCACATCATTGTCTAAATAATAGATTAAGTACATAATTTCTTCATAAGTTTATCGAATGGTAAAGTATTTTATGTAATGTCTGGATCAAAAGAACAACACTATCAGACTTCTGTATGTTTATTATCAAATTTACAAAGTAATGTATCTATGTAGCAATAGATATGTGGAAACTAAAACACGAATGCATATAAGAACAATTCAAGAGAAAGTTTTGAATAAATAAACAAAGCATTTATTTATATTTACAATCAAAATAAAGATAACTAATTCACAGTGGGACTGTTTGTCCTAATTCCTCAATTCACAAATACATTTGCTAACCTGGGTTTGAAATAACTTTTATTACATACTTTATTATTTATTGATTATGCATTTATAAAATATAAGTTAACACATAAAATAATGCCCTCATATTCTAACTTCGAATATATTTAGATTATTAATTAAATCTAACATTTTTTATTAGCAAACAACACTGCGTAATTAAATATCATATTATGGGCACAAATATACAAGTTGGAGAGGTCGCACTATCAATTATTGGGATCAAACAAATTAATAAATTTGGCTGTCAAGAGAGTAACCTTAAATAGTTCAATTAAATAACCCCCTTAAATATCTATACTTTTCACGCATTCAAAAATAAAATAATAATAATAATCATTCTGATGATTTGGTGATTTAAGGTTAGTGGTAACGATATATAAATTTAACAGTATTATACTTTCATGTCTGCAAGATCATTTGCATTACGTGTGTGTACATCTTATGCTATAACTAAGACAAAATCAATATATTTATGTCTTGTTGATTTACCTATGAATTACTAAATAAGTATTATAATTTGGACAATGCCATAGACCAACCAACAAATATAACACTATTTCTACTTTAATATTCAATAAAGAATTCAATCTTACCATTTATTTAACCACCAACTAAATTATATATAGCTATGATTCTAGGATAACAAAAAAATAAACATTCAAGAAAATTTTTAGCACATGGGTAATAAATAAGCTTCTGGGCTAATAAATCTAATGACAACTAATGGCTTCCCCACCTAACTTGTGGTACACTATTGGTGTGAAACTTTCTCTCACCACCAGAATAAAGGGGAAATATATCACTTAACTTTATAAAATATCATTTTATAATGCATACGTATGCCATCTAGGAATATACTTCACTCATGGCAAATACTTAGATATAATAAGGAAGAGAGTCCTTGATCCCACTCAACATGGAACATATCATGAATAACTTTCTTTCTCACAGCTATTTAATACATTTCATTCTATATGTTGGAAAATAAATATACATATAGGTAGGTCACTAATTCCTTCAATTCTTTTAGCATATGACATTATCTGAAATTAACAGAGAGAAACAGTATAAAATTGAATATTTACTAATTATATAAAATAATGGTATAAGACAGCCACACATACTTATAAATAAAAGTGTGAAAATAATTTCAAATTATATAATATGCGAATATTATGATTTACGGTAATGTAAATGGTAAACTGAAATAATAATAAAAAATTAGTTTATGACGAACTGTTAGCTGTTTTAAACTTTTAAATGGCAATAATTATTGTCAACGAGGCATTACCATTTCTGACACAATATTTCTTTCATACATTTGCTACTCTGAAAGCCAAGTGCTCGACTAGACAATATATATATATATATATATATATCTTCAATAAACCCATACAAAAAACATATATATATATAATGTATATAAAAAATTATATTTGAATAATAATTATTTACCAGCATATTGCAATATGCTATCCAAGATATTCTAAAAGTCAAGGACATATCATAAATTAAATAAGCAAATAAATAAATAATAAACTGTCTATCTATCTATAGCATGCTAATAGCAATAAACAAAAAAGTCACTCTTCTTTAACTTAAAAAAAAATTCACTTGTAAAGTTTTAAACATAAAGTTTCCTGTATGACACAAAGACAGAGAATAATGATTCCAAATGAGTACATGTTACTAAACATAAAGACAAATTCCTATAGGATAGACATTCAAAATTTAGATTTAATTCAGAAATCTCCAATGTTCTTAGCAATAGCTAATTGAGTTCACTAATATAGCATGCACAGTAATAAATTTTTATATAATGAGAGAGATATGGATAGATAGTTTCTGCTACATATTTCTTCTATATTTATCATTTAATTAATTCTGTAAATATTGTAATTTAACAGTAACTTTAGCAGGTTTCCAAAAAAATATCAGCTTGCCATAAACTTTATAAATTATCACAAATATAATTATTTTGGTCCATTGCTAATTAATTATTTATGTAAACTCTACAGTTCTTTAAGCAATAATGTTTTTACAATAAGTCCACACACTGAGGAGACAAGAAATATGCAATATTAATGTCCTTCTACTTGATTTAAACATGTACATATTGAATAAATACTAGTAATTAGTTAATTATTTGTAACCCATGCATTTACTTCTTTAATAAATTAATTTATAAGTGTGAATAATAGGCATAATTATTATCACATAGTAGTCCAAAAATATAGCACAATAAATTATATATGCATCCTCTCATTTTAAATTTAACCTTTACATAGTTAAAAAAGAATTGAAACTGAGAGTCTATGATAGGTTTTGTTAAGCAGTCCTGCATAAATTTCCTTAAAAGTTTATAAAGTTCACACAATTTCTTTAAAAGACTAGAGAGTTCATGCAATTTCATTTTTTTTCTTAATAATAATGATAGACATAGGCACACAAAGTGGATTAAAATTATCAACATATAAATACATTTAAAAAAATGATATGGTTAATTTAATGTTTAACTGAATGGAAAAATGCAGAAAATATATCTTTTGTATAATTTAGCCTGACATCCTTCCTTAAGGTTGTTTGGTAGCTAGAATTCCCACACTGAATTTTATAAAGAAAATAATGTTTAAAACTTCACATTTTGGAGTTTAACTGACTTGATTTCTGGAAGAGATTAAAAAAATGCACAAAGAAGTGTCAGAAGAGGAATCAATAATATAATGGATGATATTGAATGAGTAACTGAATGGATAATAATCTATTACTATCACTTAAATACATTTCTTTTCCATCAATCAAGAGGTCATTTTATCCTCCAAAGGTTAGCTCCACCCTTTGCACTTGGTTAATTAAAATACAAATATTCAAGAAATCTTTTCTTGAAAAAAAAATCATTTTGATTTTCTAAATCAAATCAAACCAAATAAAAAAATATCATTTTACACTTTTGAAATAAATAAATATCAATTAGCTAGTAAAATAAAATAGTGATAATACAATTTAATTTGTCAAATTATTCACCAATTCAGATATCCATTAATCACTCAAAATATATTTATATTTGTTATTAGAGATATTTGCTGTAATTTTAAATGTTTTTTGTAAAATGTAAAATTCTATATTGTTATTAAATATGAAAATGAAATTGAAAGATGATACAAACATACATGCATATACGTATGCTGCTATGTGAACAATAAATTTTCCTGACTAAAATATAACTGATATGGTTGTGGGTTAAGAATACTTCACTGGTTATATTAATTATACATAGATGGGTGTACCAATGAGTAAAGCAATCAGAAAACCATCTAAATAAATACCAACTACTATTCTACAAATAAATAAAACAAATTTACATCAACTTAACTTGCAGGTCAACAATGTCTGTAATAATCCACCCTCCCTTTCTCACATTAAATACTTCATCAAGTATAATAATAATACTAAATGCTTATAAAACTCCCAACTACCATTCATAAGCAACTCTCACATATGGTTTTAGACCATTAACAATTTTTTTTTTTAAATTTTAGCGCTATTTCCCTTTTTTTATTTAAATGCAGTTATTCATCACTGACACAGTATGATTTAATTACTTGTGCTCATGCAGAAGATCACAATATATATATATATATATATATATCCTTGGGATTCTCAATTAAAAATTAATGATTTTCTGGCAAGATCAGAAGATAAAAAATTGTCTCTGCTTATATAAATATAATATCTTTATTTCTATTAATTCTCAATACTTTTATTTAAAATAGACTTGATAAGTTGCATATGATAATATATTTATTCAATATTAATATATTACTTATCATTACATATATAATGTGTTTATTTATTATAGGGTTTTAGAAATGAGTGATATATATATATATATATATATATATATATATATATATATATATATACTATAAACTTAATATCAGTTCTTTAAAAATATCAATTTACATTAAAATGTAGACTGATTTACATATGCTCTCTGACAGTTATTGTTCTGGATAATGCTAAATAAAAAAATATAAAATATAGTAGGAAGTGATCCATTTTCTTGCTATAAAAAATTATTTAACATAGCAGCTAGATGGCAATTCAATTATTATTTAAAATAGATTTGTAAATTCACATGTCATTATATATATAAATCGGATGAAATGAGTAACAATTATTACAATAATACCATCATATTAATTTTCACATTTTATTGATTTCTTCAAAATTAGTTTATTCAGGTACTAGTAACAGTAATTAACAAAAACATATTTAACAATTTATCTACAATTGATTTTAAATTTGTATTACTTATGTTTATACTATATTGTACAGGTTATCCTTATATTTATAGCATCTCATCTGGTTTGTCTTCAATCATCTAAAAAAATAACAATAAATAATAAATTCTAAATTAAAATATAATAAATCTTAATTAAAGTTAAAATAGATAATTATATAAAAGTGGTTAATGATTATAATAGTTACGACTAAAAATGGTGTTGAAAAATTACTGAATGTCTATGAAATTATGATTTACAAAACGTACAACTTATTGTTGTTGTTGTTGTTGTTATTATTATTATTATTATTATTATTATTATTATTATTATTATTATTATTATTATTATTATTATTATTATTATTATTATTATTATTATTATTATTATTATTATTATTATTATTATTATTATTATTATTATTATTATTATTATTATTATTATTATTATTATTATTATTATTATTATTATTATTATTATTATTATTATTATTATTATTATTATTAATTACAATATAAATGGATTTACGTACATGCATGTGGTAACTCTTTCATCAGTTCCAAAGGATGTATCAGGTTTTAGTTATGTGTGATTATGATGACATCATTCTTTTATCTAATCATCCCTATTGAAATGAGACTCATTTAAAATATTTTAAAGCATTGATAATAGTCTCTTTATTATTGCACTCTTTCAATCTTGCTTTTCTTTGGCAATAAATAAACTACTTTGAGAAAGAGAATTTAGAAATACATGTCTATCATCAAAAATTTTGCAAAAATTATAAGTGATGATTTTATATAGTGCATTAAATGGGAAAAATTTTTATATCCTATATAATGAGTTTTGGGGTCATTGAAATTTCAAAAATGCATTATATATATTGTATAGAAAGAACTGTAGAAATAAATATTTTTATAAACTAAAAGTGTGTGTCAGGAGATTAGTCTTAAGGAATGGGACACAGAAGATAGCAGAGTGGCTATATTCTCTAGTAATTATTTAATAACAAAAATCCAACAAATTTTAATAATAATGATAATAAACTCCAACAAAAATTACTAAAAAATATATAAATAAATAATATTATATAAGTATAAAAGATAAATAAGTTGAACTTACTGGGAAATACAATTCTTCCTTCACATCTTTCTTGACAGGCTTCCATTGTGTCAAATACATGAGGAGTTGTGGCTATATCACAATAATCATATAATGTGCATCTCCCAATATAATGATTAAATGCATATTTTTCAATACGCATTCTGCACTGAAGAGCACTTATAGGTCCCCATTGACAAGGTTCTGCAAAACAAAAATTACAATACAATATCTATTTTTTTTGTATAATCTCCTAACAGTCATATACACATACTCACTCTTTCACAAACAAAAATATGAATTTGTCAATGGTAAATGATATAATAGTTATATAATAGCAAATATAACTTTTATGAGTGTGATATTGTTTTTAAATTCAGGCTGTTTATTATTTTTATTTTCACTTTCCAAACAAACTTATAACTATTTTTGCTTAATTAGCCCACAAACAAACTAGATAAACTTCACTATTAGTCAGTAAATGAGTTTCCACCTATTTTTAGATGGACAATAACATAAGAATGAAAGACTTAAAATTCATATGTTTGCAAGTTATATTTTTTTACTGTTTGTCTATTAAGAAATTGGGAAAGTAAAAATATCTTTGTTGTGCATTGAGATATTTAATATTATTTTACTTAACTACTTTTAAAAATATGTATGGTGTATGTGAACGCTCTTTACTTATGCATGCACGATCAGGATATTTTGTTTTTATGTTTATGTGTAAGTCGAATTTTATGTTGTGGATGGAGCCTAAGACTGTAGACATTTAAGTTTGTGAAATGTTTGACTATTATAGAATTAATTTGTCATTACCTTTTATCCTTTAATATTGCTTAGATTATCATCTTATAGTTTGCTATTTCTATTACTTCTTTTAATACGTTTATTTTAATATCTTATCGAATCGCTTTATTGCTCGAGAATTTATAGTATTTTGTATTTAGAAATCGAATAGTAGTAGTAGTAGTAATAGTAATAATAATAATAATAATAATAGTAATAGTAGTAATAGTAATAATAGTAGTAGTAGTAGTAGTAGTAGTAGAATGGCATTTTCATTGTTCATAGTATATAACAGTTCAAACGCAGAAGAACAATACTGAGCGCGATAAAGGATCCTTAACTCCAGAATCTGCCATTGTACGAAATAACAGAAAGCAATAAATTATAACTAATTCAAATGATTAGAACTACATTATATATAATAAAGTATATACGTAATTCATCAAACTATCTATTTCCATTTAATTATTAACTGTCCATTGGAATAATTTTCATTGCAACACAAACTGTAAAATTTAATATTATGAATTAAAACTGAGTGGGATTGCAATAAAAGTATAAATTATATCTGATGACTTTTAATTGACTGAATTATACCAATTTAAATAATCGTCTTCATTTGCAAACGACTTAAATATGAAGTGAAAAATATAGGATTTCCAAGATATAAGTAAGTTTGTTTGGATATTCACTAAAATGCACTAATTTATTTAATTGATTTAGTTTTAACATCATTAGTGTAGGAATAAAATAATTTTAAATATAAGTAATTTTAAAAATTGAGATTATATACTTTATACTATTTCTAGATATCTATTTTTTCGGGTTTTAAAGCATAAGTTTGAATTTACTAGTTTTTATATTTTTTTACTTTCTAATTTAGGAATCTGGGCGCATAGATCATTTCAAAAATATTTTACATGTATATATTGTTTCTGTTACAAAAGATACTGAAATAATAAAAAATAGTGTTTTTGACAACAGAATCAGAAGAGTATGTTTTGAAAAACAATAATATGTATTATTTTTCACAGAAATAAAATCAAACTGATAATTTCTAACAACTATGAAAGAAATGGTTTATTTAACAAGTCATATACATTTATATACTGTAATGATTGAATTGATTAATCGTTAAGCTGATTTATCACCAAATTATTAAAGAAAGCTTAATACAATAAAATAATGACCTGATTTGTAAATTGTGTAGGTCACAGTATGTGTGAACGCCTAATATATATATATATTGAGCCAGATTGATTTCCGATTCAATGGTTTTATTACTAAAATTAAAAAGGGAAAACAACTTCATTTTCATTAAATGTCTGTCAATTTTTTTATTGTTATTTAAAACACATACGCATTTATATTTTAAAATAGATTATTTAATGTTTATAAAATTGATTGTAAAATAGTTTACTTTCACCGTCTGTTTTAATCAATTTGATTAAAAACAGGCAAGCTTGCTAATTATATATTCCTGTTGCTTTTATTGTAATTATTTTTAAAGTTAATTCTAAAAAGTGGAGATTTAGTTTTGTATTTGTTGTTTTTGTTTCAATTATCCCTGGTTGGAAGTCTTAAATTAGATTGAGCGGGAAATTAATATTTGCCCTGCCTGGAATATAGAATGGACACTAATGAAAGTTTTGCGCGGGAAATGTAGCGAGGCAACGATAGCCTGCCAATTTTTGGGAGAGAGAAGAGATTCATTATTAGATACACACTTGGATTATGTCCTGCAAAGAGATACCATTGTGAGTAGCTGTTCGGACGTTTAATTCCTACTAAAAACTTAAATAATTATTGACAAACTTCATTGCTGTGCAAGATGTCAAAATCCACTGCTGTGAGTTTTGCCATCATTAGAATGTCTGGCTAATTTAAACAAAGGACGGACCCATGCCTACCAGCTCTTCTTCAGTCATGCCATGAACCTCTAAAATAAACACTGCCTCTACCTTGCCACTGTCAAAGGACCTGAAAGATGAACTATTATCAAAAGTGTGCACTCATCACTAAATCACTAGAACTCTGCCTTACCGTAAGCTAAACTTTTTCCTATTCTAGCCAGGGTAAATAAATTGTGTTTAATTAAATCTCCGCTCAATCTAATGATAAATATGTTTTAAAATGGTATTAATTGTTTTTAATTATTTATTATCTGTATGTACTTTTTCTAGTATTAAAAGTGTGTCTTGGAATCTTAGTTTTAAGATTCCAAGTTTGTTTGCAATTTTCGTTTATCAGAGGGTGCATTAGGAGATTGTATTTTATATGTTTAATATATACCTGATTATTTCGTTAACTATTACAAAACGCATTGGCAGTTTTCGTAGTCTTTATTTATTCACCTGCCCTTAGTTGTAAAATAAAGAATCTTTAAGCATGTTTCGTTTGTGCTGTTTGTGCAAACAACAAAATCTTTTTGCTGGCTATTTGTCAAGTTATTTCTTCGGGTTGTCTGAAAGTAGTCATTTCTTTCTGGATTACGTAAGATCGTAATCAAATATCTTTTGCTGTCTTGTAAGTGAGATCAACCATGTTTACTTTGAATGTAGTATTATGCGCAGCAGTCCTGCGGCATTTTAACGACAGTAATTAGAATATTACTGCTCGGACGTCCGCGCTGGTTACGTTGATTTCCGGCGGGACAGTAACTGTTTTATTATCCCTGATTCAGGAAGCTAGGGTTGTTGTTTGTTTTTGTAATTTTACAACTGGCCAGCAAGAAGATATTATCCTAACCATTTCTTATATTTTAAGTGAGAGAATTTTATTGCCAAAATGTTTAATGCCTTCATGTTTGTCGTACTCTTGTGCACTCTCTGGTAAATATACGTATGTTAACATAAGTCACTTTTATATTCGTGGCTAGATGTCTTTACTATATTGTCTAACTTATAAAATTAATAAATTGTTTAAATTTATTTGGCTGATGTTTGTCTTTGTGCTTTGATTTCTCAACTGTCTAAATAATATTTAAGATATCTTGTTCCTCCCTGAGTGTAGTTCGGTGCCCTTTTGATTCGCATATCCTGTCCACTCTAAAATAAATGTCTAGTTCCTTTTTCGGACTAGTGGCACCCTGGGGTCAGTATATGCGAATCTCAAAGATCTTTCTCCCATTACAATGTATATATATATATATATGTGTGTGTGAGTGTGTGTGTGTGTGCCTGTGTAGTACTTAATAATATCACGTTAACCCTTTTGAATTAAGATATTTTTATTACATCTGATGGAAGCTTATGAAAATGCTCAATCTTTCATCTCTACATAAAATTTTTGTATAAAACTCAATAAATTGGACTTGATTTTTTTAAATTTAATTTTACAAACTAAATATATTCTAAAACATCATATTTGAATTTTGAAAATATTAAAAAAATGAGATATAAGTAAGGACAAAGGATATAAAACATCATACTATGATGTGATGGTAAACAAACTTGAAAAAATAAATGAAGGATTGTCTTTTATTTTTTTTAATGCAAAGCAATCAATTAATGATATATATATATACTTTTGGTATAGTTTATAAAATTCCTTGCAGTTGTCATAAAATGTATAAAGATCAAAATATATCACTTCTATATGAAAAAGTTAAAATTTTATAAGAATAAGATTAAAAATAAGTATCACAACTCAGCTTTGTATATTCATAAAGTGAATACAAGTCATAAATCTAGTATTTAACAATGCAGATCATTATCTTTTATAAAAAAAAAAATTTAAAAAGACATGCCAAAGAAACTCTAATAATAAATCTTCTTGAGTCTGAGGCTACTAATTTCATGAAAACATTGCAAATTAAATGTGGCAAATGTAAAGTGTATATATATATAATTGAATATTTGTAAATACAGTAACTAAATAATTACTTAGTTACTGTATTTACAAATATTCAGTTATATAATTACTGATATTGCTTTAAAAATACAGACATCGAATCATAATATTATATATATATAGAAAATTCATGCTTGCAAACTGATAGAAACGTTTTGCATAAACGCTTGGAGTTAGTGTTTAGGTCTAGTTTCTAACTCCTATCCTTCACTGATGAGAGCAAATCAGCTGATCTGAGGGTGGAGCAAAATGAAAGAGACAGTGAATATTGACTCTGATGTTTATGTAAACAGAATGTGCTTGTTTTGGAGGTCTTGGTAAAGCTCCATCTATTGATCATTAATACAAGTGATAGCAGGTTTTATGTATATAAAACTTGTGTTTGTTTTTCATATATATATATATATATATATATATATATATATAAATATTTATATATATATATATATAAATATTTGAAAATACAATCAATAAAAGTTTATAAAAATTATATGTATAACCATAACTTAGAAGCGCTTTAAACTACCTTGTAGCTTTGTCAACTATCACTTTTAAAATGTCAGCTTTCCCATAATTCGATGTTAACTTTCCCACAATTCTGTAATCTTAACGTTTGCTGCTTGCCTATTAATTAAATTTTGCTTGTATTTATATATTAACATTGCCTCTTTAATTTTTCTTTTATTATTATTTCTTTCAATTTCCACTATTTTTACATTGTTATAATCAAAATCGAAACCATATATACATGATTTATTATGGTCATAAAAAACAGTAGCTGATAAATTATCACAATTTTTAAAATTTTGTTTTGCATTTTGAACTCTTTTAAATAATAATAAGTGCTCTTTTGTTCTTTTTCCAATGTGCATTTATTATTATTTAAAAGAGTTCAAAATGCAAAACAAAGTTTTAAAAATTGTGATAATTTATCAGCTTCTGTTTTTTTATGACCATAATAAATCATGTATATATGTTTTCGATTTTGTTTATAACAATGTAAAAATACTGGAAATTCAAAGAAATAATAATAAAAGAAAAATTAAAGAGGCGATGTTAATATATAAATACAAGCAAAATTTAATTAATAGGCAAGCAGCAAACGTTAAGATTACAGAATTATGGGAAAGTTGACATCGAAGTATGGGAAAGCTGACATTTTAAAAGTGATAGTTGACAAAGCTACAAGGTAGTTGAAAGCGCTTCTAAGTTATGGTTATACATATAATTTTTATAAACTTTTAATTACTGTATTTTCAAATATTTATTTATAAATTTACATATATTATTTTGAAGAAATACAGACATCGATTTATAATATATATATATATATATATATATATATATATATATATATATATATATATAGTAATGTTCTCTTCCTTTCACTTCATTTCTTTCTTTAAACTCAGATCAAACATCAAAGTATATAACATATAGAAATGTCACTTTATGAGATTCAATAATTAACTAGAAATGTATAATACATAAAAACATAAGGTAGATTTAAGAGGCAGCAATATGATAGTTTTAACATTGATAGTCATATAGAATATGCTCCCCAAAGGCATTACTATTATAAAAAAATTTCCAACTACTATCTTAGTATAATCATTAGGAAAATCCCCACAACAGACAATAACTAATATAATATTTCATTAAAAATAATGATTATTCTATTTTTCACTTATTTAATAAACTATATAAAAAATTAGTGAAATTAAATGCATACTAATATATCTTATAATAAATACTGATACCTTGTGGGAATCTCAAGGAAAATAATTATTCTCATATAATATAATAACAATTACTAACAGTAAGATAATTGGATAAAGGGGGGGATTTTACTAAGATCCAATCATCTCAAAAATAATCACATCTAATATTATAAACATAAGTTAAATTTTCTTCTTAAAAATTAATATAACTCTAATAAAATAATCATTATTAAGGCTATAACCTTAAGACTATGTGGCTAAAAAAACGACAATAGAGACCTCTGCAGAGGTTCTTACTGTCGTTTTTTCAGGCACATAGTCTTAAGGTTATAGCCTTAATAAATATTACTTTAAGTAACGAGTGTGCCTTTATAAATATAATTATTATAACTACAATAATAATAATATCGTAAGATTAATATTAATAATAATAATAATAATAATTATAACTACAATAATAATAATATCGTAAGATTAATATTAACTATTTTCTACCTTACTTCCAATTAAATAATTTAATTGCACTTAGATATCTAATATCTTCATTATACAAATATTAATTATAAAACAGAATAATATTTTTTCTATAATCAAAAGCGTTATAGTATAAGTATAACATCCTCCCCTTTACACTCACTTCACTACCTTAATTTGATTAACAATTTTACTCTTTTTAATTACATCTTTGAATAAATATGAGCCTTCTAATATATTCTATCAAGAACATTCCTTTTGATATAATATAGTATTTTTAATTTATTCTAAAAATAAATTTTACTTATTTTAAGTATAAATAATGTGACTCTTTAAAATATGATGACTTCCAGTGAATGCTCCATTTAGATACTATTATTAAATTGCACTTCTTAAATAATTATATTTTCAAATAATAAATCATTAATTTATCAAGTTCTCCTTTTTTACAATATCTTATGCATAAATTATCCAACAATTATATTTTTGATTGTAATCATTTTATATAATTTCTATATTTTCATATGATTTTGTGATAAAAATAATTCTGAGTAGAAATAAAGCCACCAGTCTAAAATTTATATTAAAAATAACGGTTTACTTTAACAATAGTAACAATAGAAAACAACTTATTACATATTAAATAACATAGTTATACTCTAAAGTATATGTGAAGTAATTAAAATGTATGTACAATTATTAACATTGAAAAGTAAATAAATTGTAAAAACATCCTTTTTTTTCAATTTAACATTTATATTATATAATTATTCTTATCCTCACATATCAAATTCATTATTATCAACATGTATATTTTCTTTTATGTTGATAATTAATTTTACCATCCATTAGTTATTCTTATAGGTTCAACATTTTGATCCTTTTTCCATCTAATGATATAATACATTATTTTTTGCAATCTTCACATAAAGATACAGTACTTTATTACCTTTCATACATTCTATTCATAAAATTTACTTTTAAAATTTTGGTTTGTGTTATTATAATTTTCAATATACTATTGATATGGCATTGAAATAATTAATTGACTCAAGATCCCTTACTAATAAACGGTATTTATCCTGTTCACTCTTTACTTCTTTTCATTTACTTTTCATTTTTATTTTCTATCTAATATTTTATATTTTAGCATTAAATCAGTCAGATATTACTTAAATACTAAAATATTTGTTTTGCATTTATTATTGTTCTTTTAAAGCCAGTTCTTCATTACCTAGGAATGAAATTATCATATGCCTAAAGAATAACTAATCTACATAATATGCTCATTATATACATTTCTTTACCATACTCAAGAACTCTATAGATAAGAAACTGATTTTTAATAAACTATTATCTCTAAATAGAGAAATGAATGTCTCCTTTCTTAATGGAATGCTATAATTTGACAAATAGTCATTTTGATATTAATAATTATACCCCAATATCCAAGCTTACCTATTAAGCTTTTATGGAAAGTAACATCCATGTTTTGTAGAAATTACTCTCATCTCCTCATACTAAAGTACTCATATGGGTATCACATAGATCTTCTTCACAAAGGTATTTCATTCTATCCTGGAATTATAAGTTATTTTATTATGTTTTTAGCACCAACGACTTTAATTCTTAGCACCAATGACAATTAGTATTACAATCTCATCTTGCCCTCAAGTATTTTTCTATAATATTAACAATTATATTATAAAACAAATCATGTCTTATGACAAAAGTTAACATTATACTTTTTATCACACAAAATTGAGATCATAACTATTTTGTTACTTTTATCATTCATTCTCTTGCATCCCTTCATATTTTCATTTGAAATTCAAGTAGCATAGATATTTTTATTTCCATGAATTCCATTCCTTGATTCGTCGTTATAACATCAATTTACTCATTAAGTATATTTTATATTAAAATATTACTAAATTAATATTTAAATCTTTTTACCTTATAATATAACTATAAAGTATTGTTTTACCCATACTCTTTTTTTCTCAGCACTCACGTATACTATATTAACTCTTATTATCATCATTTTTCAAAAAATGCATTAAACATATAAAATATGTTAATATATCAGAATATCCAAATCAACTACATCTAATATTACTACCTTATCACTAAGCTTACCATCTAATATTACACTCATCATTAATATTAACAATAATAACTAAAGAGAAAAAAATTCTTTTTCCTTATTCCTCCTCCTCTTTCAGCATTATTATAGACTTCAGCATGACGCTTCACACCTCCACGTGCCAGAAACTTCTAGGATCCTGTGTAAAACATTAAAAATCACTAATAATAACAATTTGTTATAACTCTTTAAAAAATTTGATGCACCTTTGTTTAAGCTTTCAGATCTGAGTATGTTCTAATATTAAATATGAATAACTATCATACAAGTTTAATAAAACTGTAGTTGAATAATTTGAATATTAGTTCTCCTCTATTAAAGTTTATTATGTGTAGCATTAATTCATAGGCCATTCCTACTTTCACTTTTTCTCATTATATTTTACTTAATAATTATATCTTTCTGAAATAAACATAACTAAGTTCACTTAACTCTATTATCTGACAATATACTATTTTATCAAAATTTATCATAATCAAAATTAATAGCTTTTCTTGTTAAATTTGTATCCTTTTAGTAGTTTATACTATAGGATAATCTTATTTGCCAAACAAAATATACTTTCTTGGAATAAGCTTTTATTTAATATAATCTATAATAAACATTTATTATCATATTCATTTACATAATATTCCTTAATTATTAAATATACAACGAATGTCTGTCTATTCTTCTTTATAGTTTTATAAAGTTAATTTGAATAATACAAGTTACTTTAAGTTTAAAAATAACTATTTTCATTTAACGAATCCTTTTCTTTAATAAATTATTTTAAAGTTCAATAAACTAATTTAATCTATTTATATAAGTTATAACTTTATATTTATTTTTGTTCCTCTTTATAATTAAGTTATTATTTAAATTAATCAACAAAGTAGAGATAAACAAAACCTATGTGACAGTATTTACACCTTTTAATTAATTGAAGTTGAGAATCCTTATTCTTTGTGGTTTTTCCAATTACACCTGGGTTTCGTTTGATGCTGCTTTTTTTAATGCGATTTTGAAGTTATGCGATTCGTGTTTCTTCTTAATATATCTGTATGCAGTTTTCTTTTATGTGATAAAAATTACTAGATCACAAGTCAAGCTCCGATAATGCACTATTACTTTAAATATTATAAATTTCGCGCACTCACACCTCATATTTAAAGTAATAGCGCATTATCAGAGTTCAACTTCCATCTAATAATTTCAATATTTTCACCACTTTATAATAGTAATGTAATAGATTTTATGCAATAAAGAAGTTTATAATTCACTTAAAATCAGAATTTCCCATTTTATATACACACATTCAATTAAATCTGTTCAAACGTTATATATGCCCATCTATGCAAGCTGTTGTTTTTGCATTTTAAATCACATTCTATTTTTGCTTTTTAAAAAAAGAATGCATAATCAATTAATCATTTAGCGTCTGCAAATTTATTTTTAAAAGGTGAGTAACAGCAGTGGGCACAATTAAATTTGGTAATTAAAAATGAAAATCTGATTTTTAATAATTGTAATTAACAATTTAAAAATTATTGTAATGTGATCTAAAATTAATGTGACATGAAACAATGAAGTTTGATTTTTTAACGGAATTGAAAATTAAAGACAAAAATAAGAATTTAATTTATAATTGTTAGTTTTAATATAATTTTGCCCAACAGTGGTGAGTATGTGTCTTTTTATTATCATAAGTTTAAGTTTTTATTTTTATTTTAAACTTTTAGTTTACCCTAATGGAGAGGAAAAAACACCCAATAAAATGAATTTCTTTGGAAACAAAAATTAAAAATTTAGATCGCTTAGTGAAATGGGAAGGATCAACAGTGATTGGAAAACATTTTAGTTTGGGTAAGTTCACTATAAGAGCAATTAAAAATATATAGTTGGGGCTAGTTGTACTTCCTCTTGTGACATATTTGATGTCTTACCAGTTCACAAACAAACCTACATATCATCACATAGCAATAATGATTAAAATACTATACCATGTATAAAAAATGTAATATACTGTAAATTACACATAAAATATATTGATTTGAATAAAATTAAATACTGTAGTTAATAAAAAAAGTAAAAAAGTTTGTCTTGTATCAATTTTTTTCAAATTTTTTATTAGTCATATTTTATTTTCTTATTTTTTTAATGTGAACCTTAACATAATTTTACATTATGTTGCTGCTTTGCTTTTATGTGATTTTTGAAAATTACAATATATATATCCCCCATTTCTCAAGATAAGTTAAGCTATTTTTGTGCAATTTCTTTTGTGCATGTTTTTCTGAGGAACCTATCTACCACATAAAATGAGACCCAGGTGTAGTAATAATAATAATAATAATTTATTCTTGTACTAATTCTTCAATAGCATTTTAAATTGTGAATTGAAGTTTCAGACTGTAATTGTATTACAAATGAAGAAACTTAGTTTAACTCACTCCAACATTGTTGAAGTACTATTACAAATATTATATTCCTTTCAGCATGACCAATTTACTTATTTTTACTGTTTGCAAAATAAAATATATTAAATTTTCTAATTTTCACAAACGTTTATGTGAAACAATGGTTCCTTTATTTTTATGATTTAAATAGCTTTTTTCTCCTTTTTCTTTTTTCTCCCTTCACTCTTAATTTGTCTGTTCTTTTTTATATGTCCAGGAAGCATGATGGCAAAAAGCCAATTAATTACACTTCATTGTTCAATTAATTGAAAATTAACTAGTAGTTTCTGAATAATTAATTTGTTGTCTACAACTTGATAATAATAAAATTAATAAATATTTTTAAATTGATAACATTTAAACAATTTTAAATTAAAATTTAAAATACATTATCTTTTTTTATTAATTTAAGTTAAAATATTTTAATAATAATATTTATTCCTGAAATATTATTATCATTACAATCTTTAAAAATATATCATTATTTTATAGAAAATAAATTATTTTATTTTGATTTATTTATGAGAATTTGGTGCAGAAAATACCACACTCTTCTTTTAAAGAATCACTGTAATATAAAATATTAAGATTGAATTTCTTCCTATTGTAAATCACTTATATTAAAATTATATTAAAATTACATCATTGTTTAATATGAACTTAAATTTTATATTATCTTTATCACACATACATAAATATTTGTGCTGTAATATTCTGTTTGTGATATTGGTCCTTGATTCATTGCAACATATGCCAGTGCAACATGGTCCATTGCACTGGATTTTATATACTATCTACAGTATCTTTTCCTTTTGTAATAAGTCTGTTGATGTTTGATGCTATTCAAAAGCTTATGTTGTATCATGGGATTTGCAGATCTTTTTTATTTTAATCACTAATTCCAGGATATACGGCCTGATGACCCATGGCTTTGTTTCATTTTATAGTTTTATATTTTGTTTCATTATTTGAATTTTTAAACTTTTTCATCCATATTTGTTGTTTCTCGTGCTACATAGATCTTTCATATATTCATCTGCATTGTGTTTCCTTTCTGCTTGTATTTACAAAGCAGTTAGTTGATTTCTATTAACAAATCCCTTAAAACCAGTCATTTTGTGTGAATTTCATGTTTAGATTATGAATAGTTAATGCCTCTTATTTCGAGTGGTTTTATCACCATTATATAATCCAAGCTATTTTTGATCCTTTCCATTATTATATCTAAACATTTTATACTGTGCATACCGTTTTTATTTTTTATTGTACATGTTAATGATGACTAGTTGCTCAGTAAGTTGCTCATTTCGTAATTGTTTATTCATGAGCACATACAAGTATACCATCAATGTATCTTTTATATATTATATTTTGATTTTTTTGTATGAATTATGTTATTCTTTTCATTATTTATTAGTGCTAGTCTCTATATAATTCCGCTGGTAGGCAGCCTCATTGCACATATATTTTCTATATTCTATAAAATTAATTATCAAATATTTTTGTTGTGTCGTTGTCAATCATGTTAAGTACTTTTATGATAAACAGTCTTTTTGTTGATTATATTCGCTTTTACTTAGTAAATTTTTAATGATATTTATGAATGTTTTTGTCGTACTATTTTGGTTATGTCTAGTGAGGTCAGTTTGTACTCGTCCTTAATGTGTGAATTTTTTGTAAATTTAACTAGCTCGAATGATGATTTGATTGTATGTCTCCCCAAACCTAAATGGTTCTTTAGCCACTCTACTAGCATACTTGTGGTCCTGTAATAATATATACCTCCAAAGTCTATCATTATTCGCAAGGGATAGTTTTCTCTATGTAGTTTTATATTTGAGAACAATTACTGCTGATGCAGGATACATTTTAAGATGCTTTCTTAATATAGTACTTATAAATTTATCTTTCATGGCTTTTATATTGTACGTAGCGATTTTATTAAATTTTAACTTTTCGATTTGCTGTTTGATTTTTGTGTATATTCAGTCCTGTCCATTAGCACAATGTGGTTGCCTTTATCATGTTTTACGCAGATAATTTTATTCTAGTTTACAAACTTTTTAAAGTACATTACATTTTATTCCAACTACAATTTATTGATCTGTTGGGGGTCAATTTCAGAGTCTGTCCATTTCCTTGAAAATTGGGTCATTGTTTTCACCGTTTTCAAATTTTCCTTGAAGTCTGACAATGTATCAAGGTGTGGGTTCTTTCATTATCCATCTATATAGTTTGGGCCATATTCTAGTATTGTTCTTTTTTTTTGGTTTACTCAGATTAAAAAACTTTTTTATGCTCGTGTTTATTTGGGGCTTATTGCTTATTCATTCGCAAAAGAATTACATATTCAATGAACAAAAAAATATTTCTCATGAACATTCCAATATTAGGTTTTTAAAATTTTTAAACTATCCCATAATTCTTTTCCTTACAGTAATTTATTTCATGTCTAGCAATAGTATGTAATTAAATATATTATTTATAGCCATTAATGTTTTGTTTATAATTTATTAAAAGAATATGAAACTATTAAATATATAATAGCATAATTTTCTTTGTAATTTGAATTCAGCTGATCCAAATAAAGAAGTTACAGATTGAGGAATAAATTTTATTATTTTAAAAAGACTGGTTAAAAATGTGTTAGACAATACTATTGATTATTTTCTAAAATGAAGATCTTCATGGGTTGTAGATATAAATGACATATTATCCAGATGTATTTATTTATGATCACTGCATCAGATATATTTATGAAGAACTGATACTGTTACAAATGATGAAGTATTATCCTGGTCAAATTTTATTTCATCAATAAAATGAAATGGGTATTTGATTTATTATATTTGTAGAAGAAAATTTAATTTCCAATGTTATTATTGTTACTAAATTTATTTATTTAAATATCTAATATATTATTATTGCTAATACATTATTGAATTAATAACTTTTTCACATGTAACACTTTTGTGACAAAACTAGTGGTCATTTGGATTAAATTTTCAACTTTTTATTTTAACAATTTACTATTTGTTCTTTATTATATTTTCAACAATTTTAAATTAGTTTTTTTAGAAATACGAGTTTACAAATGGAAAGCATTCTTAAAAACTATATTTCACCATTATAAATACAAAACAAAAATAATAAACTAATATATATATATATATATATATATATATATATATATATATTTATATATTTATATATATATATATATATATATATATATATATATATAATCAATACAATTTTGTTATTTCATTATTGTTGATAACAATATTGAAATAAATAAAATTTATTTTAATTTCATTTTTAAAACAGAATGAATTATTATTATTTAAAATAATGCAATTCTGTTTTAAAGTTTAAAATTACGCTTATAATTATTAAAATTGGCTAAACAGTAATTGCAGAGGTATTTATTTTACAACCAATAACAATTTCTTACTTTATGTTATTACAATTATATTGATTTGTCTTCTTCCAAAAGCAAATATTATCAAATAAAATCTGAATCTAATCCTAATATTCTTATCAAAAAATAAATATTGCACAAATATTTTAAAAAATACCCGCAAATATATTAAAAAATACCTGCAAATATTTAAATAAACTATGAAAATATTGTTTTTATTTTCTAAATGTAAACAAAAATATGAGAGCTCTGAAAAACTGCAAGTGCTCTTGGTCTTAAGAACAAAGAAACTACAAATCATTGTGACTATAAGCTTCTGTGTATTATATTTTTCTATACATTATTAACATATTGAACTTTTTAAATTGATATATATTAATATTAGTTCCAACTTTTGCCATTATGCAAAACTAATAAAACAAATATATAGACTAATTTACAGCAGTGCAAAATCTAGGTAAGCAGATATATTTTACATAACCGACTTGTATTTTCTATTAATCTTATAATTATTTTCTGCATTGTAAAAAAATTGTATCTTTAACATTTATGATATTATCATTTATATCTTAAATAATATTTAAAATGTGTATTTAAATTGAACACCTTGCCCAATGTATACTGAATTAGTCCACTAATTTATATATTTTAATAATAAGCTATGTTATTTAAATTAGTGATAGGGAAGTAACATGAACTTAAAAATACATTTGGTTTAACCTTTTATATATACATTTTATCTGACAAGTTAAGAGTTATATATTTGTACAATTCCTCTATAAATTATTAATTGGCTGTATGTATACCTATTATGTATTCTGTATTACAATACTAATAAATAACTATTTTATTATCAAACCTAGTCTTAATTTTTCATTCTCCCAATTCAATAATTTCTCTATACATTTCATTAATTATTTCATGATCACACAGTATTTCGATTTTTTTTTCTTTCCTTTCCTAAGTACTGTGTCAATTCAAAAAACTTTAATTACAACATGCTATAAATATTTATTGTTTCGAAAAAAATAAAAACTAATTTTATGGTACTCAAAATGAATAAGTATTAGATTTAACTTGATCAGAAATTTTTCTAAAATAATTTTGAATAAACTTTTAGTTATTTTTATTTATTTTTTTTTGTAAATTGCGAGCTCCACATATAAATCATAAAATATGATTAATAATTTGACTATTACTTTAGCAATAATTTGATTAATGAATCACATTACATCCAGATATATATTTTCTTATCATGTCTTATTTCAATATATATATATATATATATATATATATATATTGAAATATAGATATATATATATATATATATGATAAACAAAAATGCAAGTTAAAAAACATATATATATATATATATATTTTTTTTTTTACTGTCAATGTTTAGGTGGTTACTGGTTGGAACTTAATTATATCATTATCCCAGATTAGCTTTAGGCACTATTTCGCTTATTATTTCTAAATAATACATGGGCAATTTAAAAGTATTGCAGTTTGTAATGTTAATTGACTATTTATTAGTCTGCCTTACAGTAACATGTTTATTTCATGTTTAAAGAGTTTATTCAAACTTCAATGTATCAATATTTCATACTCTGTAATCAAGTTGCAAGCTTTAAGTGTCCATATATATTCAATGGACCATTAGTAAGAATGGATTCCATTCTTGCTATTAAAAGGTGTGAAGGTTGCCTTGACAGCAGTGAGAAATATTGATTACTATATTTTACTGTGAATGTTTAGGTGGTTACTGGTTGGAACTTATATATATATATATATATATATATATATGTGTGTGTAAATAAAGCAGTTTTGGGATTAAACTGTGAGTTATTTTTGATTACTTACCAACATTTCAACGAAATAGATGCACAATTGTCAAAGTTAAACTGTTAGATCTGAAATAGTAATGAGATGAGCGTGAGCGTAAAACGGTTGAGCATTCCGAATATATGGATTAAGAAAATGTTGATATTCTTCGGTTTCACCATTAATTGATTTCAAGTTTATATTAGAAAAGAGAGATAAAATAATTGGCCTTCATAAGCGTAGAATATATTGTACTTCATCAGCTCTATTTAAACAAGTTAATTTTTTTAATATTTCAATAGAGTCCCTCGTGGTTCTCAAATCATACTTTTTCAAATTAACAAGTATTTTAGCATTATCAAAATCAGGTTTATGACCAATTTCTAAAAAGTGTGAAGTAAAAATGCATTTAACTTCTGATTAAAGTCACCTTTATGTTCATTAAGTCTGACATTAATTAGTCTATTATACTGACTTATATAGCTTTTTCAGCACTGTAAACGTGGAATTTCATAAACATGTTATTTTAAAAGTACTCTGTCTTTAGGTTTACTGGAAAAATCACCATTTTTTTGCTAGTGGAAAAAGTAATCTTTATCCTAAAATTAACATCACATGATAGTTTTATTCTGATTTTATCACTGATTTACTTAATATAAGGTAAAAGTACTCTATAACTAGGTGACTTTTCAGTTTTATCATTCTTTTAGTATCAATGTTATGTAATATCTTATCCATGATTTTTTATTGTAACCATGAGAAAGTAAATAGTTTTTGTGACTTAAATTCTTGAATAAGATGATCTTTATCAGAAAAATTACAAACTGTAATCAAAATATTTTTTGTTACAGAAAATATTTATGCAAGAGTATAATGAAAATTAAAATTAAGATATCTGTTTGTATGGGCGGATTTTATCTAAACTTATATTGATAAGGAGTCATCACATATTCTTGCAATAAAAATATCTAGAAAAAAAAGTGATTTGTTATTTTCAACTTTCATTGTAAACTTAATATTAGGATGCAAATCGTTAAGAAAAATAAGAAAGCAGTTCAAAGAATCAATCCCATAAGACCATATAATAAATGTATCATTCACATATCTGAGCCAAATAAGTTCTTAGTAGTAGCATTTAATACTTAACTTATAAAATTATTCATAAAGAGATCAACAATTATATGACCGTGGAAATCCCACAAAGACCTTTAATTTGTTTTTACTTTTGAAAATCATAAATAAAAATTATATTTTCAAGGCAATGTCTTGCTAATGGAATAATAAAATCAGTCAAATTACTGTATTGAGCTATTATAGACAAAGCTTCATCAACAGGAATACTAGTAAACATAGATGAAACATCAAAACTAACCAATAAATCAGTTTTAGTTAGTGTTAAGTTTTTAATTATAGAAATAAAATGATTTAAATTTTTAATTCTGGATGGAATGATATATGTCAATAGTTGTAAACATTGTACTAAATATCTACAAATTATGTGTGGGAAAACCTATAGCACATACAATATGCAACAATAGTACTTTAGGTTTATGAATTTTAGGCAAACCATAAAATTTAAAATATGATGAAAATCCTTATTTTGGAGAAATTTTAATTTCCATATCCTCCTATACTGGATTCTTTTAAAAGACATTTATGAGACATTCAGTCTCATTTTTTTACCTCACCCTCAGTCTTGTTACTATTTGAGATCTAATGTTTTTTTTTTCTTTGAACAGTTAATCTTGACAATAGTTGATGCTATTTCATTGAAACATTGGAAAGTAATCAAAAATAACAAATGGTTTAACCCAAAAACTACTTCACTAATATTTAAATATAAGTAAGTATATTGTCTATATTAAATTTAATATAATTAGAAGGGACTTGAACTCAGAGTTTTATGCTGTTTACAGCTATAAACTCAATCTTATAGAATTGATACACATGACCACATATATGTGAAAAGTTAAATGATCTCCAATATACATATTTCATACAGAACCAGAACTCATCAGTTAGTCCAGATCACTATCTCCCACACATATATAAATCAGTGCTCAGTTTATATTAAGATAACAAATCTTCAAACTTTCATGGACATGTTTCAATCTTCTCCACTCTCCAACTCTTCAGCCATCCATATAATTGAAAATCCAATCGTGAAACGCTCAAAGCCCATGTTGATGCATATTACTGCCATACCCATCTTGACTTTAATTTACTCTGACCTTTCACATATAATCTGAGCACTGATTGTATATGTGTGTGGAAGATGGCAATCTGAACCAACTGATGAGTGCTGGTTTAACATGAAATATGTATAATGGAGATCGTTTATTTTTTCACATGTATGTGATCATATTTATCAGTTGTATAATATTGAATGTATAATTAACTATAAATAGCATGAAAATATGAGTTTAAGTCTCTTTAATATATATATATATATATATATATATATATATATATATATATATATATATATATATATATATATATATATATATATATATATATATATATATATATATATATATAATAAAACAAGACACAAATTGTGCAACTTATCTTTAAGCTTGTGCTAAAATGTTCACTAGATAGAGCTTACCACTACATTTATATTTATGTGTCGGAAAAATTCAAGTTTTCAAACTGATAGTAATGTACTAAATAAGTGCTCTGAGTTGGAGTTTTAGATCTAGTTTCTGAAATCCTAACTCTTCACTGAGGTGAGCCATTAAACTCGAAATCAATTAGTCTGAAGATGAGAATTTTCCGACAGAGATTTTGAATCCTTTCTCTGTTGGGACTAATAATTAAAGCTTGTTTTGGAGCTAGTGGTAAACTCCGCCTAGTGTATATATATATATATAAAAATTTAATGGTAACAAACTATTATAAACAATCCTTAAATCCGCAGAAGTACTCTTTCGGTTAATTTCTTAAACCTGCCTCAACTGCAGTTAAATTTATTAAATTAGCAGTTGATTCTAATATAGTAGAGCTTAGTAAAATAGTACACTGTCAGCGCAATGAAGCTGTAAACGAAAGTACTATAATCATATGCTTGCTTAATTAACAGCTGATATTACTTGTGCGGGGATTAGAAATATAATACACTTTCAGGGCAAAGATGCAGTAGTAATCCATCATTGCACTGACAGTGTAGTTTTTCTAAACCCTGTGCAAATAGTAACAGCTACTAGTTTAGTAAAGTTCTGGCTACAGACTTTGACTAGTATTAAAAACAGAATCATTCATTTACCTACTTTTATTGCACTATTTTTTTTACTAAATCTTCTCAGATAGTACTAATATTAAAAATAAAATATAGCATTTATTAAACATATTTGCCAGTTGAGGGCATATGTGATCAAGTCGAAACGTTGGAATATCTAAATAAAATCTTATACGGATGAATCGGTAAAATATATCTTTTTTATCTGTAACCCGTGAAACAATTTGTATGAACAATATATATATATATATATTATAACGATCCAAACGAAGTGGGAGATCGCATCGCACCGCACCGCACTACCAAAGGGCGCCATCTAGGCATTTGAGCCTAGAAAAATTTATAAAGTAGGCAGATACGCGCTGTTAGGATTCCACTTTATTTACATATTTAGATCGTTAGCCCATTGTCACTAGCTCAGCGGAGACGCAGAGATAAAAATCTATAAATTTTATATCTTAAATATAAAAGAATAAAATAATAAAAGCCACTGCCAGAAATTAACACAGAAAAATATTTATTTACGCACATATAAAATCATTCTAAATTCGAGGAATAAGTTTAACATTTAGATTTTTATCTTAATTTTTAATTTTACATTTAAAATAGCTTGCTATAATGTTTAATATTTTATTTAGAGGGTCGAGTATGAATGGACTACATAGGTCTGCATTTGAAAGGAAAATATTCTTCCCTGATTTAACCTTAGGCAACAAATTTCGCAATCAACTGGCGCCAATCCATCTGATACATTCATGTATTCAATGTAGCATGATACGACAACACAAAATACTATATTGTCAGGAATGTACATCTGAACAATAAGTAGAAATAGAGAAGACATTGACTCTCCACCAACAGGAATGTGACATCTGTGGGCAAGTAGATCAATAAACTAAAAACTCGGACTGCGGTCTTCTGCCGACTTACAAACCCATCCATAGGCAAACAGAGGGTGTGTGGCGTATATCTATAATCCTGCCCGTAGCGGATCTCATACTACATTTACTAATTACACAAATATATCCAATCCATTGAACCAATTCAACTATGAAATGAATAACCTAAGATTACCCTCCCTTAATACAACTTTACAAAACTATATAGCCATTTGCGCCCGACTTAATTTTAACATTTATATACGTTCGCACAGATTTGTTTAAAAATGTTGGGTATAGATCGATTACATAGATTCCACGGTCAAAAACATTTCAAAATAAACATAAACGATCAAAATACAAAATTATTGATACCGACAATCGCAGAGGGAAACTTATAAGTAACCCAATAGTATTCACCATAAGATACTTGCGTTGTCACCAATAACTTAAAAGACATCCGAATAAATACATTTTAGATACTCACCGTAAGGTATCATTATTTATCGAATGTCTATATATTTTGATCAAATATGAAAACCAAAATATAATTAACCGCAAACGAATCCATGCAAGCGTCTATAAACAACTTTAAAAATTTAATACATTTTAGTTAAAACATAATATACACAAAAAAAATGAACTGGAAATGATTGCTTAAACATCTACATAAAAAAATATCAATAATTGAATTTGCATTCTTTAAGTCAGATAAGAGTTCTTATTTTCAGTTATTAATTACTTGCAATTTTAGGAAAGTTATTAGATAGATACAATAGTTCATACTTTACGGATTTAATAGATTGAGAAGTCCATCTTCGTGATCACTTTAGTAGATTTTGTCCTTCTTTGAAATGAAACTGCGACTTGCCATGCATTTGGTCAGGAACTGTCATCCAGAGGCCTCAGCTGGTTGTCCGGAAAATTAAATTTATTGCAGACTTCCACATCGTGAAAATCTGCAATATAGCTAGTTATAACGATCTATTCATAGTCAGCTCTAAGATAACAATTATAATAATCATTTTGCTTTTATATTTTTCTTAGCCTCTTATCATTTGATCATAGGATTCAATCGGCAATACATCACTAATCCTCTGGTGTTTCAGTTACGGTCCGTGCTGAATTTCTGGTGTTTGCATTGGTCATTTAATTTCCTTGTACTTTCTTATCTAACTTTTCATCTGACTTTTTAATTAAACAGCTTTTAGATAATTAATAAACAATCATTTCCATTTATAGATTACAGGAATTAATTAATACCTGTTTTTATTTTAACTTACGTTATTTTTTTATTAAAATATTTTTATATTTCAAATACGTTCAAATACTTTTTTTTTTTTTGTTTATGAAAAAAAAATACTTTTAAAGTTTAGCATCTGTGCGAATGTATATACGTATAACAAACATTTTTAATTTTAGCGTTTAGTTTTTTACTCTTATTTGCGAACTTTTAAGTTTTTATTTTAAATAAATGTAACGACATATTTATATATCGTTACATATCAGTAAACTTCCTCAAAAAACAAAAACATTAAAAAAAAAAAAAAGAATTTACTTAGTGTTAGTAATTACTTTACACAAATTGATTATATATGAAAATTTCAAAAGGACAAAACTTTTTTTTTAAAAAAACAGTAATTACACATATAATGATAAAAAAAAAAAGTTGACTGATGATTCCTTACTACCAGCTAAATTTCTGCCCCCTCCCTTCCAAGTTTCATTTCTCCTATCTTTTACCATTTCTTAGGCAAGTTGAACTATTAGATTTTAGTTTAACAAGACTTTTTGAAAAAAATCTATGATTTAGATTTATTATTACGTTTTATTTATTACTTTTTATTCCTCGTATTTTTCTTTACATATGCGCAATTTTTCTTACTGGCAGCACTTTTTACACAAAATTCGTAACTTTATATAATACAAACAATATATTCTGATTTCAGAAAAATATTACGGGCTTCATTTATTTTTAACATTCTCAGGGCACTCGTGTTTATTCAAGATAGGAAATTTCAGCATCAATTCCCCTTCTCAGGGTCAATCTCTGAGGTAAGGCCACACTTGGGACGCCAATTATAACGATCCAAACGAAGTGGGAGATCGCATCGCACCGCACCGCACTACCAAAGGGCGCCATCTAGGCATTTGAGCCTAGAAAAATTTATAAAGTAGGCAGATACGCGCTGTTAGGATTCCACTTTATTTACATATTTAGATCGTTAGCCCATTGTCACTAGCTCAGCGGAGACGCAGAGATAAAAATCCATAAATTTTATATCTTAAATATAAAAGAATAAAATAATAAAAGCCACTGCCAGAAATTAACACATACAAACATTTATTTATGCACATATATATATATAAGATTTAAAATTATTTTAGTATTAGTTTTACATTTTAACATTATTTTTAACTTTACCTTAGATTTTAATTTACATTTTAATTTCTATTATATTTTAAGTTTACATTTTTATTAAGTTCGCACAGATGGGATTATAAAAGCTTGTTATAATAAGTTGCTATAGATCGGTTACATAGATTACACGGTTAAAAACATTCCAAAGTAAACATAAGCGATCAAAATATAAAATTATTGATTACTGACAATTGCGGAGGGAAAATATGTAACCCAATAGTATTCACCATAAGATACTTGCATTGTCACCAATAACTAAAAGGCATCTGAATAAATACATTTTAGATACTCACCGTAAGGTATCATTATTTATCGAATGTCTATATATTTTGATCAAATATGAAAAGCAAAACATAGTTAACCGATAAACAATCCATGCAAGCATCTATAAACAACTTAAATTTAATGCATTTTATTTAGGGTCGAGCATGAATACTACATAGATTTGCATTGAAATTAAAATATTCTATCCCGATTTAACCTTAGGCTAAAATTAGTAGTCAAACTGCATCAATTCATCTGATATATCGATGTATTCAATGTAATAAAATACGACAGCACAAAGGTTAAAAGAAGAAATTGCCTCTATGAGATAGGAATATTACATCTATCTCAAAGAAGAGCAATAAAACAAAAACCCATAGAAAGGAATGTGGTATCCGACTTATAATTCCTTCCATAGGCAAACGGAAGTGTGCGGCATATGAAGCGATTCTGCCGTCGAATCAATATTACTCTACTAATCACAATATATCCAATCCATTGCCAATTTAACCAAAACAAATAACCTAAGATTACCCTCCCCTAATATAACTTTACAAATCTATACAGCCATTCACCGACTTAAGTTTAACATTTATATAATTTAACTTAAGAAAAAAATCATAATAAAACTTAAAGACAAAAATAAATAAATGGAAATGATTTTAAAATAAATACATTAAATAAAATTATAACTAATTAATAAATAATGTTGGTCAGATAGAATAATATTGCAATTATTTAAATCTGGAAAGTTTTTAATTTACTGTTCATAAATTTTAAAGTTCTTACGGTTATTTAAATAGTTCATCTTCATATATTCCTTCCCGTTTGAACGTGAATTCCCACGTCGTCCGAAGATTGGTATCCTGTTGGCCGATTTATTTATCCATCCGGAGATTTTTTAGTGTAGTTGGTCCTCAATGTAGAAACGATGGCTCATTTTTCTTCCTTTCTTAACAGAACTGAAGGGATTGAAGCTGTGCGTCTTTTTCAATCCCCTCAGCACTAACACCTAGCTGTTACATCGTAATAATCATCAATAACTAGTCACTGATTAATAATTTCCAAAATTTTTCCTTTTATACGTATTGAAGGATTGACTTAACATTACGTCATCAATGAGATGATCCTTTTCGTTGAGGTCCGATTTCCAAATGGATTTATTTCATTTGCTGAAAGTTTCTATTGTTTTCTTATCTGACCGGTGTTTTTACATTTAAATGCCAAGGCTGGTTTACATTTAACTAATTAACAATCATTTCCATTTCTGATTAATTAACCTGTTTTCCAAATCAAAAATATGTTTAAAGATAAATTTAAAGATATAATTTTATCTCCAAATCTTTTTAAAATTTAGTTTTAAAATACTTTTTCTTTAATAAATTTTTATTTTAATAATTTTTCATTATCTGTGCGATTTAATATATAAGAGTTTAAGTTGATATTTAATTTCAATTTTTAATTCTTAAAGAAAATTTTTAAATGCGAACTTTTTAATTTACTTTCATGTTTAATAAATAAAAATAAAAAAACAACAATGTAACGAACGTCTGTGCTCGTTACAATATATATATATATATATATATATATATTAGTTAATGCATCTAAAAATGTATTTATATTTTAAAATAATGCACTAAAATATACCTGATTCTGAAGGTGTTGGAGAAGAACAAACACTCTGACATTCTTCTAATGATGAAAAACTATTATCATTTCCTCCACAACCTCCATAAATAAATTTTTCGCATTCTCCCATATCCACATTAAAATAATATGAAGGAAAATATGCTCGACACAATCCTTCTTCTTTTGGTAGCTGACATTTTTCTAGTAAGAAATATACATAAAATAAA